>JAOBSW010001120.1:0-119532 GCA_026214975.1 Gentiana macrophylla
TTAAAGTTGTTTCCAAGAAAGCTTAAATCTAGATGGACGAGTCCATACGACGTAACTAAAGTCTATAAGTCCTGAGTTGTTGAACTAAAGCGATGGAAAAACAACTTTTATAGCCAATGGTCACGAGGTAAAATTATTCGTGGAAAGCGAAGGATACCTCAAACAGAAGAAATATTATTGCTTAACGACCCTCCAACGGATTAAGGAAGCGGGAACTCTAAACTCAACCGATTACGGGTACTATCTTTCTAAATTCACTTTTTAATATGCAATTTAAGTAGTTTTCGTCTTTACCGGGTATACGTAAAAGAAGCTGGAATGCCTTTCATAGATAGAATAGAATTTTTATTTTACTTTTAAAATTAGGTTTAGATAAAGATGTTGCCTTTAGAATAGAAGCCTTAGTTTCTAACTTGAACAAGGAAGCGACACGCGAAATCGAGAGAAAGAGATCTTTGTAATGGAAATTCAAGAAGTGCTTTATAAAGAGAAGGCAAGATTTTAAAGAGATGTAGAATCTGTGGCAAAAGTGAACATAATGGAAAATGTGGGACAAAGACAACCAAATCCCAGGATGAATGTTTGAATGTAATTAAGATGGAACGCATTAGGTGGTTATCCGAAAATCCCGATGGACAACAAAGAGAGAATTCAAACGCATCATTTCTAGGAATTAGGTTGATGGATCGTTACTATAGAAATCTCGAAGATTTGAAGATGATAGGAGTAGACTTAGATTAAAATTTTTTTTTTTCTCTCTTTTATTTTTATTTTCAAAAATTTTATAAAAATTTTATGATAAATTTATGATTATATCATATATGGTTTATATGATAGAATTAAAATTTATCATACCAAAAATATTTTCTTTAAAAAGCTTTTATAAAATATCGTAATAATTTATTTTATCATTAAATAATTTTATGATTTTATAAAATTATTTTTATGATACAATCTAATTTATTACACAAAAAAAAAAAAAAAACCAACAAAAATGAAAGGAGAATCGAGTAATTACTAACGATTCGAGTCGATAGGAGTTCGACTCGATTAGATTTGGCTATATAACCTAAAATATCACAATTTCATCTTCATCTTCCTCATTTTTCTACCAAAAAGCCGACCCCACCCCCTTTTCCCCTCTTCAAAAATTTCATCACTTTTCACCAAATTTTCTATCCCAAATTACTTAATTAATCATCTTCTCTTCCATTCCACTCCACAAATTCATCAACATTGCATAAAAGGATAGATTTTTCAAGCAAAGCTCCTCTCTTTTTCAACACATTTTCGGCGGCACCACCACCTATTCCGGCAACTATCTACTCTTTCTAGCTCTCTACGGTAACTATATATATATGTATATCAATCATTTTAATTTTTATCAAGCTTTTAGTTTTTAATTTTAATTTTAATTTTTTTCCTATAATTTGGTCTAAGTACTTGTTTGTGTTTGTTGTTGTTTTTGTTGTCATTTTGTCATACCAATATCGTAGATGGCCTCATCATCTAGGAGAAGCTCTAAGAAAAGAAAACCAGATAACCCTGTAGTAGTACCGGTTCATGAACCGCGACCCTTAACTGAACTTGAAGAAGCCGTTTCTTTTGAAAAAACCGCTAGTATTGAAGCTAAAAATGCCTATGATGGATTTTTCAGTAAGTGCGGGGTCACTTTAGAACGTGGTATGGATTTTGACTGTTTAGGAGAAGAAGTGAAGAAAATCTTCCAAGATAGGGAATGGATGGAAATTGCGATGGAACGTACTAGTAACATAAATGTCACAATGGTAGCCGAATTTTATTCTGTTTTATCTACATATGATAGGGCTACTTTTGATGATCTAGAAAGTATCCCTCTTAGGACGGTTAATGTCTCCTTCAATCCTGTCATGATAAATTCTATTTATGGGTTACCTGAGATACTTGAGGATGATGATTATCAGACTGTTTGGAATTTAGACTTGCCTGGTAGACTACTAGCTAAATCATTTGAAGCTCAGGCTGCCTTTGATTCCACAGCAGTTTGGAAGGATAATAGGTTTCCTTATGGACAGTGTATAAGGGACATCGGGCTATCAAGCAATTTATAGGATATAATGTTAATCCTTCGACTCATCTCTGTGCTTATGGTCGTGAAGATGTTGTTTTGGCCTGGGCTATGGTGCATGACATTCCAATAAATCTAGGGAAGTTAATTTTTACCAAGGCATGTGATTTTGTTAAGAATAGAACTCGAGGAGGACGTCTGCCGTTCCCTAATCTTATTTCTGCCTTGTGTGATCTTCATGAAGTACCAGTACTACCCTCATATAGGATTGTGTCACCTTTTGCTCCACTTATTGGCCAGAAACTAACTGCCTTGCCTGCTGGTAGAATCAATTACAATAATCCTAACCGCCAAGAACATCAATGACCACCACGGCCATCCCCTATTCATACATCTCGAGTTCTAGGCAATCCCTCCACGCAGCCACTTCAGGGCGAATAGCGAGATAGAGGCTATGTTTCAAAGATATGATTCAAGCTCAGGCTAGAATCGATGCTAATATAGCCTTAGCTTGTGAAGCGAGAATAGGAAGTGGGTGAAGATCTTAGGATTGGCGAGAGAGGTCACAGGCTTTCATCAGTGAGATAGATCCCAAATATGCAGAGATTTCAGCTCGTTACCCTCAGAGTCAACCTGACCCTTATACTATGCCCGATTGGATTCCACCTGTTCCACCACCAGTTTTATTCCAGGACTATATGCCGTCATCTGTAGGACAGGGTAGTATGTTTACAAGTTCGTTTGATGCATCCATGGGCATGGGAGGTGTAACTTCAGTAGGAGATGTGACAGCAGGGCTCGGATCGTTTGGATTGGAAGGTTCGGTGACGATGACGCGACGACGACGAGGCAAACTCGAGCTACATTTCAAGCTTCTACGTCGGTGGATCCACAACATTTAACTATGATTTTAGTACGACTCGGTCTCTCTGAGGGCTGATTTTACTTCTAGTATGTTTGGATCTTTTTCGGCTCATTTCGACTCATCTTATGATGAAGATGAGGATTACGATGGAGATGAGTAGTTAAGTAAACTTTTCCTATTTTACGATGTATGACGATATACTTTGGTTTGATTTTTATTTTAGGCGGTTTGATGTACTCGTGGTTAGTACACTCAGCGCATTTTACGTTTTTCCGTTGTTTCGTATTATTAAGATTTTTCACCCTGTTTTAGATAAAATTACATGCTTTCACAATCGAATAAACCTGATAAAACATCACGAAATGCAAAAATCGTGACCGAAAGTTAATCGTAACACCGCCCGCGCCCGGTCCGGTGTTCTACCGACCTCATTCAGGTTGTTTCTTACCTATTTACGGCACTTCTATATAAGGAAGCGAGGATCACTCCTCAAATTGCCAATTCACCTCTTAAGTCTCTCATTTTCTTATATAGTCCGTATAAAATGTCCGATCATTCGTCAGTTAACAGTTATTCTCCTCCGCATACCCCAAACTCCGTACTCCCTAATTCGCATTATCCGTTTTTCCACCCCATTCCTTACAATTATATGAATGAATCAAATCCAAACCCTTTTTTGAGTAATTTCAACCAATCACCGGTGCTGGTTGAAAGAGGTCTAAATTTTCGAAAAGTGGATAATTGGGCATTCATAAGAATGGAAGCAGATGGGTGGAACTATTTTTGTCGTATGCCCAGAGGAAGAATTAATGTTACAATGGTAAGAGAGTTTTACTCGGTACTTGCAGAGGCTAGTACTCAGAGTCGAATTCTGATCTGCTATTACCATGAGAGGTACTATTGTTCCTTTTACTTCTACCATAATCAATCAAAATTTTCATATACCACCGGTCCAAACATCACCTCTAGTCATTATGAGTATCGGTGGAGACTTGATACATTGAAGGATTTATTAACAAATGTTAGGAATCTTATCAAGTTTTATTCCAACATTATAATAGGGATAGAAATGTCTCCACCGCCGCTTTACTTCCCCATTTGAGAACCTGGAAACGTTTCATCAATTCACGAGTTTATCCAACTGATGATTTCTCGGAAATCAGTGATGATGAATTGTTACTATTGTATGCTATAACGAGCGGGAAATTTGTTATAGATTGGGGAATATTGATTGAAAGCAATTTGTTAGTTTTGCATTTGGAAGCAGACCGATCCGTCGACCTATGCCTTTTGCATGGTGATTTCGAAATAAGTGTTCGTTTGGCTAGTGGTACCGAAAGAAGCGACAGATGAGTACTTTCGGCTCGCCTTCCTCGGTAGGGCTACTACGATCGATATTCGGGAGGATCTTCAAGTGGAGAAAATTAGATAGTTATGATGGTTGTAAGGAATATCGAAGGTAATAATAATGGTAGAATAAATTAACTTAGAATAAATTAGTCTAATTATAACTTAGATTAACTTAGTTTTAGTTTTTTTTAGTTTATAGTAGTATTTAGTAGTTAACTTGTACTTTTTAATATTGTAATATATTTGGTTGTGTTAATGTTTTTTTTTATTATGCTATATTATATAAACGCTAGTCTATATGACACGTAACAATATTCACCCGTTATAAAATTTATTTTAATTCCTAAACCAGTTTTTTACTACTCATTACACATCGAGACGATGCCAATTCGTAAGTGGGGAGTAGAGATTGGTTAGTAAATAAAATAAATTTAATAGGTTAGTAAATAAAATAAATTTAATATATCAATTACTGATGCACTTAGTTTAATCAATCTTAAGGAAATAAACGAAAGAATATATAATCATTATAATAAAAATGATATATTTGGATAGAATAAATTTTTAATTAAGTAAACTAATCTCGATATATTATTTCTATATTATTTATATCTATGTTAGATTTTTATCAAGATTTTAAGTATGTATACCTAGATAAATAGTATGAAATATTAATTTTTTTATGAAATTAGACAAAAGTTACTTATAATTATAATAAAATTTTAGAATGATTTTTTTCTTTTCAAGACAAGTATGAATTTGGAATCGGATTAGGAATGATGAGATTTTTGGCATTACTTTGACTAACTATGGCCAAATAAGCCTACCCGAATGTAATTACAATTTTTGTCCCCACCTCGGCCTTTGCAGAGTGATCAAGACCTCACTCAAAATTAGCCATTATGATTAACTAGATATAACCGCCTTAACTTAAATTGGTCTACATTTCCTTGAAATCCGCAAGTTTAGTATGTACTTATGGATAGCGGTGGCGACATCGAAATTCAATAATGGTATATCTTTGAGATTGGAATAAATATTATTCGGAAGGCAATCTATTATCAAAAAGTGTTATTCTCTAGAAAAAGAAAAAGTTGAAATAGTTAAGTGCTGATGTATTCGTACTCACCTTATGACACTTGAAGAATAAGTTGAAGAACATGCCCTCAAAATTTCGTGACGATCGGAGTCGATCTCGATGTCCGATCTCTACGCTATAAAGTTCTTCGCCAGAATGAAAAGCACATCAGGCATTAAAACCCTAGCTGTGAGTTCGTCGAATTTCTGGAAGAGATTGGACCGTTGAAACGAAGATCCGACCGTTCAGATCGACTACCATGGAGTTATGAACAAGCCCTAAAAATTTAAGGTCGATCGGGATTTGTCTCGATGCCCGATCGTCCCCAGGAAGAAGACAACATTGCGCGCGCAGATTATTAACAGATGCAGCGATTAGATCGGCGGATTCTTTGGAGAAAATTGGACCATTGAAACGAAGATCCAACCGTTCATATTGAAGTAGGCGGAGTGAAGAACAGATCCATAAAGTACATGACGATCAAGGATCGTTTGGATTTCCGATCATCGATAATACGCAGCAGCAGATTAGAAAATAGTAAACCCTAGTTAGGGTTTGTGTTTTTTTTTAATAGGTTAGATACGGGGGTACCAACGATCCATCTCGGTGTTTATTTTTTCCGTTATTTTTTCGTGTATGATCGAAAATTGTATGATATAACCGGAAAATTGCCATGACTTGCATCTTCATGATTCCACTCCAATGCATACACGTAGTTTTTTAATTTCGAATTAAAATAGACGTGTATAACTCGAATAATTAGTATGAATGCTTATTAATTTAATATGTGGTAGTTAAATAATAAGTAGCTAATTATAAAAACCGAGGACCCGGGTTTTGTCAATCGTTACGATTTTAGTGATGGATTCTCGGTGAATCCCACTTGGATGAATCGTAGAGCTTTTCGGTGATGGCTTCTAAAGTGAACCGATGATCTAAACCTAACCTTGGAAACGGCGCGTAAAGGTCGACGGACATTACCTAGGCTATACAGATCCTAACCGGCGATTGTATCGGGTCAAATCAGTAGTGCTAGTATGGTGAGTCAGGTGTCGAATCCTCAGGGAAACGTATGGTAATTCAAAGTGTGGCTTAACACCAAAAAGCTGTTATTAACTCAATCTAAGTCGCAATTTTTCTTTTTTCTTAAAACAGTAAATAAATGCATAAAACTAAAACAGATATACATAAATATATATATAGGTACCAATACAATATATAAATACTAGTAATATTATTAAAGACTAGCCAAGAATATGTCATTGAATCAATATCTCTTTTTAGTGGAAATAGATGTGCTCGATCTTTCCTTATTTTAAGGTGAATCAATTATATATGAATCGGTGTATTCCTAAGCTAGACAACTCCTCCTCACACGAGCGTATGAAATTGTCATATGTCATTGTCATCAGTTTAATGTCCACAACTGCCCCATGCTAATCTCGATTAGTCTCGAGCAGTACCAGTACAAATCTACCCCGGATAAAGAGGTTATTCCATTTGTCGACGGCCGATGTTATTCAAAAGGCTCCGGTTGTCGGCGGATCGATTTAACTTTCGGTGTTAGTTTCAATTAAACCGTTGATTTTAACATTATTACGATCTTGAATACAAATTTAATAAGATTTGTTTTTCTAGGACAAATCGCTTCGGTAGGAAATAGGATTCCGTTGTCATGCTTTCGCGACGCCAATTTTACCTCTCGGTTTTCTATCTTTTATCTCATATCCTAACTTCTCCGGGAGTTCATCGTTAGGTTATATGTTGCGATTCATCTTGATTAATTACGTCAATCCGAATATTATCAATACGTTGCAAAATAGAAAAAAATTCATTATAATTGATTTTAATTCAGTTTTAACATAGTCATCATCTACTTCCCTAAAAAGATAAACTAATTCAATTTCATATCTTGGCTAGATATAGAGTTAGCCTAATATCATTATAACTAATATATAGATACTAATAACAACAAACAAACATAAATACATTAAAAAGTTACCAGATTACAATTGTAGCGTCAGAGCCGTATTCTCCGGAAATAACAACTCCTTTAGCATCAACGAGCCTTGATAATCCTTCTAAGTATTAAAACGATACTTATACTACGTTATTATTTCGACAGAGTGTCGTTTACGATATTTACAGAACTAAAAACTAGATAAAGATAATATATATATATATATAGAAGTGATATATATATATTGGTACAACTTCCTCAAGCTGCAAATGAGGAGTATTTATAGAGTGGATGTCAAGGCCGGCGCGGGCCGGTGTAGTCCCGGCGCGGGCCGGTGCTACTGATGGAGATTCTCTCTGACGATCTCCATGTCTTTGTGGTGGCGAGAGATATTCGGCTCGGGCGGGTTTTTCGGTTCGGGCGGGTCTTGAAAAATATCTTTCTTCCGTTTCTTCTTGTTTTGGTTTTATTCTTGATTTTCTATCACACGTACCTCAAGCAGATCAAAAACACGAGCCACGATAATTTTGATCATAAAACTTGAAGTTTTATTAAAATTATTACGATAATATCTATTTATAACGATTTAGATTTTTATGTGTTTTTAGATATATTTTTATAGAATTTATACGATATTATCGTAAATACGATATAAAAAGTCATGTAATTTGATTATATTTTTATCATACATCAACTACTCCCCACTTAGCTTTTGATCGTCCTCGAGCAAAATAAGCGATAATATATAAAACGTTATAATGCAAATAATATATTTCTTCTAGACTAAATTGCTAACTTAGTAACGTATGCTGTCAATATTATAATCATATTAATTTTATCTATCTAAGATTATTAAAAAGATAAAAAGTGTGTATGACTTAATAAACTAGTTATAAAATATCATCTAAATGAAATTCTACATGAATTACTTAATAACTTATAAAATATTTAGAATAACTTTGTAATCGCCACTATATGAAATTTCGGAATCAAGGACTAAGTCAAGTAGTTGGCAAAATGGCTTATAACGTTCAGGCTCAGGGTGTTTGGCTAATCGAAAGGATAACAAAGGAAAATCAACATAAATAGAGGCAAGTCGTACGTACTTACACCTTCAACTTTTGATCAAAAATATACCTTGATTAGTAACATCCTGACACGATTAATCGCTTTTTTTTTTTTTTTTTTTTTTTTCACTAACATATCCGAACTCATTACCAGAATCGACTGTCTTTCAAGTGTCATGAGGTGAGTACGAATACATCAGCACTTAATTATTTCAATTTTTTCTTTTTCTAGAGAATAACACTTTTTGACAATAGATTGCCTTCCGAATAATATTTATTCCAATCTCAGCATATACCATTATTTGAATTTCGATGTCGTCCGCTATCCATAAGTACATACTAAACTTGCGGGATTCCAAAGAAATATAGACCAATTTAAGTTAAGGGTCGGTTATATCTAGTTAATCATAATGGCTAATTTCGAGTGAGGTCTTGATCACTCTGCAAGGCTGAGGTGGGGACAAAAATTGGAAATTACGTTCGGGTAGGCTTATTTGGCCATAGTTAGTCAAAGTAATGCCAAAAATCTCATCATTCCTAATCCGATTCCAAATTCATACTTGTCTTGAAAAGAAAATCATTCTAAAATTTTATTCTAATTATAAGTAACTTTTGTCTAATTTCAAAAAAAAAATATTTCATACTATTTATCTAGGTATACATACTTAAAATCTTGATAAAAATCTAACATAGATATAAATAATATAGGAATAATATATCGAGATTACTTTACTCAATTAAAAATTTATTCTATCCAAATATATCATTTTTATTATAATGATTATATATTATTTCGTTTATTTCCTTAAGATTGATTAAACTAAGTGCATCAGTAATTGATATATTAAATTTATTTTATTTACTAACCAATCTCTACTCCCCACTTACGAATTGGCATCGTCTCGATGTGTAATGAGTAGTAAAAGTTGGTTTAGGAAATAAAATAAATTTTATAACGGTTGAATATATTTTTTGTTTCATAATGACTAGCGTTTATATAATATAGCATAATAAATAAAAACATTAAAACAAACAAATATATTACAATATTAAAAAGTACAAGTTAACTACTAAATACTACTACAAACTAAAAACTAAACTAAGTTAATCTACGTTACTCGTAAACTAATTTATTCTAAGCTAATTTATTCTACCATTATTACCTTTTATATTCCTTACAACCAACATAACTATCTAATTTTCTCCGCTTGAAGATCCTCCCGGAATATCGACTGGTAGTAGCCCTACCTGAGGAAGTCGAGCTGGAAAGTACTCATCTGTCGCTCTTTCCGGTACCCTAGCCAAATGAACACTTATTCTGGAAATCAGCCATGCAAAAGGCATAGGCTGACGGATCGGTCTGCTTCCAAATGCGAAACTAACAGCCGCTTTTTGAATCAATATTCCCCAATCTATAACAGCTCCGCTCGTTATAGCATATAACAATAACATTTCATCATCACTGATTTCCGTGAAATCATCAGTTGGATAAACTCGTGAATTGATGAAACGTTTCCAGGTTTTCAAATGGGGAAGTAAAGCGGCAGTGGAGACATCTCTATCCCTGTTATAATGTTGGAATAAAACTGGATAAGATTCCGAACATTTGTTAACAAATCCTTCAGCGGTATCAAGTCTCCACTGATACTCATAATGACTAGAGGGTGATGTTTGGACTGGTGGTATATGAAAAATTTGATTGATTATGGTAGAAGTAAAAGGAACAACAGTACCTCTAATGGTAACAGATTGTAACGACTCTACAGTACTAGCCTCTGCAAGTACTGAGTAAAATTCTCTTACCATTGTAACATCGATTCTTCCTCTGGGCATACGACAAAAATAATCCCACCCATCTGCTTCCATTCTTATGAATGCCCAATTATCCACTTTTCTAAAATTTAGACCTCTTTCAACCAGCACCGGTGATTGGTTGAAATTACTCAAAAAAGGGTTTGGATTTGAATCATTCATATAATTGTAAGGAATGGGGTGGAAAAACGGATAATGTGAATTAGGGAGTACGGAATTTGGGGTATGCGGAGGAGAATAACTGTTAACTGACGAATGATCGGACATTTTATACGGACTATATAAGAAAACGAAAGACTTAAGAGGTGAATTGGCAAATTGAGGAGTGATCCCTCTGTTTCCTTATATAGAAGTGCCAGAAATAGATAAGAAACAACCTGAATTAGGTCGGTAGAACACCAGGCCGGCGCGGGCGGTGCAAGATGCGCGCGCGGGCGGTGCTACGATTGCTCGGTCACAGAATTTTTCATTTCAGGATGTTCTATCAGGTTAATTCAGTGTGAATGCATGTAATTTAATCTAAAACAGGGGTGAAAAAATCTGAATAATACAGAAACAACGGAAAAACGTAAAACTGCGTAGTGTACTAACCACAGAGTACATCAAACCGTCTAAAAAAAATCAAACCAAAGTATATCGTCATACATCGTAACATAGAAAAAGTTTACTTAAACTACTCATCTCCATCATAATCCTCATCTTCATCATAAGATGAGTCGAAATGAGCCGAAAAAGATCCAAACATACTGGAAGTAAAATCAGCCCCTAGAGATCGAGTAAATGATGAAATCATAGTTGAACTGTTGTGGATCCACTGATGTAGATGCTTGAAATGTAGTCTGAGTCTGCCTCGTCGTCATCGTCACCGAACCTTCCAAGCCAAATGAGCCGAGACCTGCTGTCACATCTGCTACTGAAGTCACTCCTCCCATGCCCATGGATGCATCCAACGAACTCAGTAAACATACTACCTCATCCCTCTGGATGACGGCATATAGTCCTGGAATAAAGCGGTGGTGGAGCAGGTGGAATCCAATCTGGCATAGTATATGGGTCAGGCTGACTCTGAGGGTAACGAGCAGAAATCTCTGCATATCTGGGATCTATATCACTGATGAAAGCTCTGTGACCCCTCTGGCCAATCCTAAGATCTTCAGCCCACTTCCTATTTTGTTCACAAGCTAAGGCTATATTAGCATCGGTTCTAGCCTGAGCCTGAACCATATGCTGAAACATAGCTTCTATCTGGCTATTTTGGCCCTGAAGTGGCTGCGGCTGAGGAGATTGCCTAGGAAGTCGAGATGTATGAATAGGAGATGGCTGTGGTGGTTGTTGATGTTGCTGGAGATTTGGATTGTTGTAATTGATTCTTCCAGCAGGCAAGGCAGTCAGTTTCTGGCCAATAAGTGGAGCAGAAGGTGACATAATTCTATCTGACGGTAGTTTTGGAACTTCATGAAGATCACACAAGGCAGAAATGAGATTAGGGAACGGCAGACGTCCTCCTCGAGTTTTATTCTTAACAAAATCACATGCCTTGGTAAAAATCAGCTTCCCTAGATTTATTGGAATGTCATGCACCATAGCCCAGGCCAAAACAACATCCTCACGACCAAAAGCACATAGATGAGTCGAAGGATTAACATTATATCCTATAAATTGCTTGATAGCTCTAATGTCCCTTATACACTGTCCATAAGGAAATCTGTTATCCTTCCAAACTGCTGTGGAATCAAACGCAGCCTGAGCTTCAAATGATTTAGCCTGTAGCCTACCAGGCAGCTCTAAATTCCACACAGCATGATAATCATCATCCTCAAGTATTTCAGGTAAACCATAAATAGAATTTATCACGACAGGATTGAAGGAGACATTAACTGTTCTAAGAGGGATATTTTCTAGTTCATCAAGAGTAGCCCTATCATAAGTAGACAAAACAGAATAGAACTCGGCTACCATTGTGACATTTATGTTACTAGTGCGTTCCATCGCAATTTCCATCCATTCCCTCTCTTGAAAGATTTTTTTCACTTCTTCTCCTAAACAGTCAAAATCAATACCACGTTCTAAAGTGACCCCGCACTTACTGAAAAATCCATCATAGGCATTTTTAGCTTCATTACTAGCGGTTTTTTCAAAAGAAACGGCTTCTTCAAGTTCGGTCAAGGGTCGCGGTTCATGAACTGGTACTACTACAGGGTTATCTGGTTTTCTTCTCTTAAAGGTTCTTCTAGAGGATGAGGCCATCTACGATATTGGTATGACAAAATCAACAACAATCAACAAACAAAAATAAGTGCTTAGACCAAAAAAAAAAAAATTAAAATTAAAAACTAAAAGCTTGATAAAAATTGAAATGATTGATATGCATATATATTTAGTTACCGTAGAGAGCTAGAAAGAGTAGATAGTTGCCGGAATAGATGGTGGTGCCGCCGAAATGTTGAGAAAAGAGAGGAGCTTTGGTTGAAAAAAAATTCTATCCTTTTATGCAATGGTGATGAATTTGTGTAGTGTAATGGAAGAGAAGATGATTAATTAAGTAATTTGGGATGGAAAATTTGGTGAAAAGTGATGAAATTTTTGAAGAGGGGAAAAGGGGTGGGGGTCGGCTTTTTGGGTTGAAAAATGAAGAAGATGAAGATGATGGAATTGATGTTCCCTTAGGTTATAAAGCTAACGAATCGAACCGAACTCCTATCGGCTCGAATCGTTAGTAATTACTCGATTCTTTTTTTTTTTTTTTTTTTTTTGTGTAATAATTTAAATTATATCATAAAAATATTTTTATAAAACCATAAAATGATAAAATAAATTATTACGATTTTTTATCAAAGCTTTTTTAAAGAAAATATTTTTGGTATGATAAATTTTAATTATATCATATAAACCATATATGATATAAAATAAGTTTATCATAAAATTTTTATGAAATTTTTGAAAATAAAACAAAACATAAAATTTAATCTAGTTCTACTCCTATCATCCTTAAATCTTCGATATTTTTATAATAATGGTCCATCAATCTAATTCCTAGAAATGATGCGTTTGAATTCTCTCTTTGTTGTCCATCGGGATTTTCGGATAACCACCTAGTCGTTCCCATCTTAATTACATTCAAACATTCATCCCAGGATTTGGTTGTCTTTGTCTCCACATTTTCCATTATGTTCACTTTTTCCACAGATTCTACATCTCTTTAGAAATCTTGCCCTTCTCTTTATAGCACTTCTTGAATTTCCATTACAAAGATCTCTTTCTCTGATTTCGCGTAACAGTTCCTTGTTCAAGTTAGAAACTAAGGCTTCTATTCTAAAGGCAACATCTTTATCTAAACCTAATTTTAAAAGTAAAATAAAAACTTCTATTCTATCTATGAAAGGCATTCCGGTTCTTTTACGTCTACCCGGTAAAAGACGAAACTACTTAAATTGCATAAAAAAGTGAATTTAGAAAGATAGTACCCGTAATCGGCTGAGTTTAGAATTCTTGCTTCCTTAATCCGTTGGAGGGTCGTTAAGCAATAATATTTCTTCTGTTCGAGGTATCCCTTCAGTTTCCACGAATAATTTTACCTTGTGACCATTGGCTATAAAAGTTGTTTTTCCATCAGTTAGTTCAACAGCTCCAGACTTATAGACTTTAGTTACGTCGTATGGACCTGTCCATCTAGATTTAAGCTTTCCTGGAAACAACTTTAAACGTGAATTGTATAAAAGTACTCGATCACCTACATGGAACTCACGATTATAGATTTTCTTATCATGGAAAGCTGTATGCGTTGTGATTCGAGCATTTTCATAAGAATCGAGTGAAACTCCTCAGGATTCTGTTAATCGAAGTAATCTATGATCACCAATGACTTTAGGATCAAAATTTAGGAATTTAATAGCCCATAAAGCTCGGTGTTCTAATTCAACAGGAGATGACAAGATTTACCAAAAACTAATTTATAAGGAGAACAACCAATAGGTGTTTTAAAAAGCATTCTATATGCCCATAACGCATCATCTAGTCTTTCGCCAGTTTTTACGATTTGAGTCCCTTTGTTTTCTCCACGATTCTCTTAATTTCTCTATTAGACACCTCCACCTGCCCCTTTGGTTTTGCGGATGATAGGGTGTTCCTAGTTTATGAGTTACACCATATTTCTCAATTATCTTAGTAAATGGTTGGTTGCAAAAATGTGAACCCCTATCACTAATGATAGCCCTCGGAGTGCCATATCTTGTAAATATATTCTTTTAAGGAACCTTAACACAACCTTGGTATCGTTAGTGGGAAGAGCTTTGACTTTCTACCCATTTTGAGACATAATCAACCATAACAAGAATAAATCTTTTTTCCAAACGATATAGGGAAAGGTCCCATGAAATCTATACCCCATACATCAAATAATTCACATTCTAAGATCGGTTGCATAGGCATTTCATGTTTTTTAGATATATTTCCCCATTTTTGACATGATTTACAAGATTTTACATATTTATACGCATCTTTATATAGTGTAGGCCAATAAAAACCACATTGTAAAACTTTAAAAGCAGTTTTCCATCCTCCATGATGACCTCCTGCCTCACGATCATGACAAAACGATAAAACACTTAAAATCTCACTATCGGGAATACATTTTCTGATTATTCCATCCGAGCATCTTCGGAAAAGATCTGGTTTCTCCCAATAGTAAAACTTTAAGTCGTAAAAGAATTTCTTTTTCTGCTGCCAAGTCCAGTGAGACGGGATGTAATTACAGGTAAGATAGTTAACGATATTCCCAAACCATGGTGACTTTTCTTTTAATGGTATTTTATCTTTTAATAATTGCATGGTTAAGGGAGTATCGATCCTAAAAAGCTGTTCATCCGGAAATGAATCTCGTATTTCATTTCCTCTTCCTTCATCATTCTCCATTCTACTCAGATGATCTGCTACTACATTTTCACTTCCTTTTTTATCCTTGATTTCTATATCAAATTCTTGAAGTAACAAAATCCATCTAAGAAGACGTGGTTTAGCATCTTTCTTACTTAACAGATACTTCAAGGCTGAATGGTCCGTAAAAATTATTGCCTTAGATCCAACAATATACGATCTAAACTTTTCTAAGGCAAAAATTACAGCCAACAGTTCTTTCTCTGTAGTTGCATAATTTAGTTGAGCTGCGTTTAGAGTGTGAGATGCATAGTAGATTGCCTTGAGTACTTTGTTATATCGTTGACCTAAAACGGCTCCTACAGCTAAATCACTTGCATCACACATAATTTCAAATGGTAAATCCCAGTCTGGTGCTACCAATACTGGTGCAGTAATCAACTTCGCTTTCAGGGTCTTAAATGATTCCATACATTTGCTATCAAACTTAAAAGGTACTTCTTTTTCAAGCAAATGACTTAGAGGCTTTGCTATTTTTGAGAAATCTGCAATAAATCTCCTATAAAATCCAGCATGTCCGAGAAATCCTCTCAAAGTTCTTAAATTAACTGGTGGGGGTAATTTTTCAATTACTTCGACTTTAGCTTTGTCTACTTCAATACCTATTTCAGAGATTCTATGACCTAGAACAATCCCTTCTGATACCATTAAGTGACATTTTTCCCAGTTTAGCACTAAATTGGTATCTTCACAGCGTTGTAACACTCGTTCTAAGTGTGATAAACATTCACCGAAAGAATCTCCATATACACTAAAGTCATCCATAAAGATTTCTAAGAATTTCTCGACCATGTCGAGAAAATATTGCCATCATACATCATTTGAAATGTATTTGGTGCATTACATAAACCAAATGGCATTCGTTTATAAGCAAAAGTTCCATACGGACAAGTGAAAGTAGTTTTTCTCTATCTCCTGCCGCAATGAATATCGTAAATATCACGAATAGCCATCTAAGAAGCAAGTAATATTTATGTCCACTTAATCGTTCCAACATGCATGCGATGAATGGAAGTGGATTATGATCTTTCTTAGTATGTTCATTCAGTTTTCTAAAATCAATACACATTCGATATCCTGTAATTTCCCTTGTCGGAATCCATTCGTTTTTATCATTTTCTTTTACCGTGAAACCTCCTTTCTTTGGTACTACTTGAGTTGGACTTACCCATTCACTATCAGATATGGGAAAGATTATCCCCATTTCTAATAATTTAATGACCTCTTTCTTAACAATGGTTTGTAAATTCGGGTTGAGGCGGCGTTGTGGCTGAATACAAGGTTTAGCTCCTTCATTCAGGATGATCTTATGAACGCATATCTCAGGGCTAATTCCTCGAATATCTGCCACTGTCCATCCAAATGCTTTCTTATGATTTCTTAACATTCTAAGTAATTGATCTTCCTGTTCATTAGTTAAGGTTGATGAAATAATAACCGGTAATAGATTATCAGTTTCAAGAAAAGCATATTTCAGATTTGTAGGAAGTGGTTTCAACTCCAGATTCCTTGGTGGATCTTCTACTGAAGGTTTTAGAATTGGTCCTTCTAGTTCTAATTCCAAATACTTATGCCACGGATGCTTAGAAAACAGTCCCTTATCAAGATAAAGGATCACTTCTTTCATTTCAGTATCATTTTCATCTTTTTTATAGATAGATAATGCTAAACATTCTTCTAGCCTATCTTCATAATCTTGCAATTGGTCATCACAGAGTGTAGATATCTCATCTATAAAAGAACATGATTCTGGTGATTTGTAAGGATGATTCATAGCTTTGAAGATATTGAATGAAACTTCATCTTCATTAACTCTTAGTATCAGTTCTCCTTTCTGAACATCGATTAATGTTCTTCCTGTAGCTAGAAATGGACGTCCTAGAATAATTGGCGCTGAATATCCTTCTTCCATTTCCATTATTACAAAGTCCACTGGGAAGTAAAATTTGTCTATTTTAACCAACACGTCCTCGATGACTCCCTTAGGATGTTTAATCGATCTATCTGCCATCTGAAGGGTCATTTCAGTATTTGTAAGCTCTCCTATGCCTAGTTTCTTATAATCCTCATAAGACATGAGGTTTATACTTGCTCCTAGATCACATAGTACCTTCTTAAGCAGTAAATCCTCCAATCTCACATGGGATTGTAAAACTACCAGGATCTTTAAGTTTAGGAGGCAACTTATGTTGAAATCTTCGCAGAGCATTCTTCATTAAGGCATATATTCTCATATTCTTCTAACCGTTTTTGTTTGATAGGATATCTTTAAGAAACTTTCCATAGGTAGGCATGTTGATTAGGGCTTCGATAATGAGGATATTGACATGAATATGACGAAAAGTATCAAGGAAAGCGAGCATACTTCTTATCGGTTTTATCTTTTAATTTGATCCTTAGGTGGGTAAGGTAAAGATTCCAAATCTATAACCTTTGGTTACGAAGTTATACCTCTTTTCCTTTTTCCTTAAATCTTTGAGCATTACTTGTTCGCCATGTTTCATTCTCATACGATCTTTTCTTTGAAACATCTTCTGTATCGATTTTCCCTTCTTCGGTTATTGGCAAATCTTCCTTCCTTCCTTCAGTATTGTTTTCTCTAACATGTTCCTTAAATAAGGTTCTCAGGTCACTGTCCATTGGATTTTTTAGAATCCTAGGGACTTTAACCCATTCCTCATTCTTACTTTTAGGTTCAACTTTACTATTTTGTTTTAAGAAATCTTCGATAATTTCTTCTTCTTCATCAGTAAATTCAAGTTCAACTGAGGTTTCCATATTTGTCTTATTTAAATCATTCTCTACTTCATTATCTCCTGAGTTTTCTGTTCCAGTATTTCCACAGAGTTTTCTACTTCTCGTAATAACAGCATTTACCTCTCTCGGTTTCTTTCAGTATTACTTGGTAATCCTCCCGGAGGTCTCTTGCTTTTACGTTCTCCTTCTCTACTCAAATGATCTTCCATATTCCTTATTGATGCTTCTATAGTTCTCATTCGGTATCATGTCCACTCATGGATGTTTTTAACGTACTCATATCCTTAGTATTTGTCATCCCTATAGAAGTTATCATAGTTTCAACATTTTTAGCTTGAGTAGATACTACACCCATCATATTTTCCATTAATTTCTCCCATTTATCAACTCCTTCAGGTTGAGTTGAACTTTGAGTGACTGGTATACTTTGAGTAGTATGTTGCGGATACGATCGAGGTAATGATTGTAGGTTTTGATTCGAGGTATCTCCTTGATAAACTTGATTACTATATGAATTTTTATATTGAACTGGATACGGTGGTTGTCCTTGCTTACTAGGGTTTCAGACCAACGATAAGTAGGGTGATCTCTTCTAATAGCACTAAACGAGTTTGAATACGCGTTGTTCAAATTCTTATGTTGTTGTAAAAAACTCACCTCCTCCTTTGAATATCCTTTACGGTTCTTAACCACTAATGACACATTATCATGATTTGAGTAGTCATTTGTTAAATTATTTTACGAGTTAGTATTCTTTCGGCTTGTAAGCCGTCAAATTTCCTACTTAAATTCTCCAAGTGTGCTAGAACTTCCGTATTCGATGTACATTCTCCTGCAAATGCTACTTTCCTTGTGCTAGAACCGGTTTCCCACATTCGTTATTTTTGGAAATCTTTTCTATGGCATCGTAAACTAATTGGGCTTCACTCATCATTAAAGAGCCACCACATGCATGATCAACATCTGCGTGACGTGAGTCTTTCCTCGATTCTGACAGAAAAGTTGGATTTGCATGTCTAAGGAATAACCATGATCGGGACAAGCTCTTAATAGTTTCTTAAATCTCTCCCAAGCATTCCCAAGCGTTTCTTCAGATCCTTGTCTAAAGTTAGCAACTTCGACCTTTAACTCCAAATTTCTACCAGGAGTAAAATATTGCTTTAAGAACTCAGTTTGGATCTCCTCCCAACTTGTCAACGAATGATGTGGGAGTGACATAAACCAATCTCGTGCTCTTCCTTTTAAAGAAAAAGGAAACATAGACATCCTCGTTAATTCACGATGAGCACCTTGACTTTTGGCTGTATTACACAGTTCTTCGAAAAGATAGAGATGATGATGTGGATCCTCATCATCTTCTCCTAGGAATTGGGCTCTTGTGTCTATTAAACCAAAAAGATGAGATTTTATTTCGAAATTATTTGCTCCTTCATTTGGTAGACGAATTGGATTATTAGTCTGGTTTCCCCTCACGGTCTGATCACAGATAGGTCTCGGGTTTGGCAGGTTAGGATTATTATGATTATTCTGGTTCCGATTTTGATTAATTCTATCATTAGGATTTTGATTATTTGGTATTGGTGGATTCTGATTATTAGGATTATTAGGGTTTTGTCCATGCCCTTGAGCATGTACAATCCCTTGTTCAGGTGTTTCATCACTGATTTCGGCCATTCTCGTTTCTCGATTCGATGATGATTCGTCAGGATTTCCCTGACTAGTATGACCTCGTTTACTCTCTACTCTTAACTGCCTTTCGTAAGTATTTATGTCAGGCTTATAAGGAGTGAGTGGGGCCTTACCGCTTCTGGTCATCAACTATCGAAAACAGAAAATAACTCGAAATAGACAGAAGTAAAAAGATTGGTAACTTACCTACAAGGTAAGTACCAACGAAAAATAAAAAGAAATGTGATAAGAAGAGTGTTGACTTATCCTCGAGAATTTTGAGCTAATACAAGTAGAAACCATTCGAACACAATGAATTAGCGTCGTGTTCCCCGGCAACGGCGCCAAAATACTGACAGACCTAAACCTAACCTTGGAAACGGCGCGGAAAGTCGACGGACATTACCTAGGCTATACAGATCCTAACCGGCGATTGTATCGGGTCAAAGCAGTAGTGCTAGTATGGTGAGTCAGTGTCGAATCCTCGAGGAAAGCGTATGGTAATTCAAAGTGTGGCTTAACACCAAAAAGCTGTTATTAACTCAATCTAAGTCGCAATTTTTCTTTTTTCTTAAAACAGTAAATAAATGCATAAAACTAAAACAGATATACATAAATATATATATAGGTACCAATACAATATATAAATACTAGTAATATTATTAAAGACTAGCCAAGAATATGTCATTGAATCAATATCTCTTTTTAGTGGAAATAGATGTGCTCGATCTTTCCTTATTTTAAGGTGAATCAATTATATATGAATCGGTGTATTCTAAGCTAGACAACTCCTCCTCACACACAGCGTATGAAATTGTCATATGTCATTGTCATCGATTTAATGTCCACAAGCGCCCCATGCTAATCTCGGTTAGTCTCGAACAGCAGTGCAGTACAAATCTACCCCGGATAAAAGAGGTTATTCCATTTGTCAGACGGCCGATGTTATTCAAAAGGCTCCGGTTGTCAGGCGGATCGATTTAACTTTCCGGTGTTAGTTTCAATTAAACCGTTGATTTTAACATTATTACGATCTTGAATACAAATTTAATAAGATTTGTTTTTCTAGGACAAATCTGCCCCCGGGTAGGAAATAGGATTCCGTTGTCATGCTTTAGACGGCCAATTTTACCCTCCGGTTTTCTATCTTTTATCTCATATCCTAACTTCTGCAGTCGGTTCATCGTTAGGTTATATGTTGCGATTCATCTTGATTAATTACGTCAATCCGAATATTATCAATACGTTGCAAAATAGAAAAAAATTCATTATAATTGATTTTAATTCAGTTTTAACATAGTCATCATCTACTTCCCTAAAAAGATAAACTAATTCAATTTCATATCTTGGCTAGATATAGAGTTAGCCTAATATCATTATAACTAATATATAGATACTAATAACAACAAACAAACATAAATACATTAAAAGTTGCAGATTACAATTGTAGCGTCGAGCCGTATTCTCCGGAAATAACACCTCCTTTAGCATCAACGAGCCTTGATAATCCTTCTAAGTATTAAAACGATACTTATACTACGTTATTATTTCGTGAGTGTCGTTTTACGATATTACGAGAACTAAAAACTAGATAAAGATAATATATATATATATAGAAGTGATATATATATATTGGTACAACTTCCTCAAGCTGCAAATGAGGAGTATTTATAGAGTGGATGTCAAGGCCGGCGCGGGCGGTGTAGTCAGCGCGGGCGGTGCTACGATGGAGATTCTCTCTGGCAGTCTCCATGTCTTTGGTGGCGAGAGATATTCGGCTCGGGCGGGTTTTTTGATTCGGGCGGGTCTTGAAAAATATCTTTCTTCCGTTTCTTACTGTTTCGGTTTTTATTCTTCAGTTTTCTATCACACGTACCCTGAAACAGTCAAAAACACGAGCCACAGTAATTTTGATCATAAAAACTTGAAGTTTTATTAAAATTATTACGATAATATCTATTTATAACGATTTAGATTTTTATGTGTTTTTAGATATATTTTTATAGAATTTATACGATATTATCGTAAATACGATATAAAAAGTCATGTAATTTGATTATATTTTTATCATACATCATGAACCCACCTTAAAGCGAAGCGAGATTACGCTTTCGGTGACAATTTAGAAATCGGAGAATCTTAGTACATGGGTTCGGAAATGGTCTAACCATGGTTGGGCGAGTTCAACCGAGTTTCGGCTCAATCGACTCCCTCCACGTGTGATATGCGTTAAAGTTCGATTCGAGGACTTAGCATAGCCGATAAGCCTTCGGGCTAAAGCGGGCTTCTCTTGCGGATTGGCTCGAAGCTGTCACATATGTTCCAACGAATAAAGACGGCGTAGGCTTGCCTACATAACCGACCCTGTTCGAGTACTTTGATTTATTGTTTCTTATTTTCAAGGCCAAAACCGTAATTAGTAAACCCACCACTTTTTCAAAATATTGAGTGGGAGCGGGAAGGCGGCTGACACCAACCCCACGGCCTCTACTATAGATGCAAGCACGTGAGAGAAGGGTGGCGCTCGAGCCGCTTTGATTCGGCCCCTGCGGGTGGTGTTCGCCCTATCAAAATTCAAGGCTTGGTTTCGAAAGGATAGGATTTCGGTACTCGTTGAGTCATCGACCGACCTGCGGCGGCATACTCGGGCGTACTTTGAGATCGATATAGTAGGTCACACTCTTTATGGATATTTTAAAAATATCTAGGCTAGAAAAGGAAGGTAATCAATGATTAAGGTCCGGGATGTCGATTCCGTGAGATGTTTGATTCTCGAAGATTAATCATTGAGAGAGATTGTCTCATTTAATCGTCGCCTCTTTGGTGACCTACTTGGCGACTTTGAGGTGTGAGATTAAATCCTTGGAATGGTAGGATAGACTTTTAACAAGTTTATAATTCCTAAAAATAAAAATATAGTAGTGAAAATTTATTTTTTGAATTTAACTTTCTGTCATGTTTATTTACAACTTTAATCTCTAGACTACTGAACTGTTAGAAATAGGACTTCATTAAAAATGTGAAAGTAACAAGTACGTTGTAATTATCAACAGAATGCAGTTAATTTTTTGGAAAAGATTTCTTCTCTTAAGCCTTTAAAAACTTAAGTGACATAGTATAGGTATGTCACGGGTGTCACTCGTATTGAACGAGAGACGACCATACTTAGTTTACAAAAAGATGACATAGGACTATCAGATAAAATTCATTTAGTGAATTTTAAAAAGTGTAATTACACATCAAATTTCTAATTGAAAATTTGAAAATCAAATACAATAGGGCGTTGCTAGTTAGACGGTATTTGGAACCGATAAACTAGTGGGAGCCTTAGTCTTATGATTTGTTGTTTTTTCTGAATTATTAGAAATGTGTAATAGACTGCACAGGAGTTTCTCCATTTACATGGAAAAACAAGAATAAAGCGTTACTAGTTAGACAGTATTTGGAACTGATAAACTAGTGGGAGCTTAGTTCTGGAGATTTTATAATCTTTGAAACATCATGAACAAAGCATTTCTAGTTAGACAGTATTTGGAACTGATAAACTAGTGGGAGCTTAGTTCTGGGAATTTTCTGATCTTTGAAAAATCATAAATACAAAGTGTTGCTAGTTAGACGGTATTTGGAACCGATAAACTAGTCGGAGCTTTGGTCTTATGATTTGACAATTAAAAAAATCGATAGTCCAAGCAAGTAACACTAAACATCCCACAGTTCAAGAGTAGAGTCTACTCAAACGACCTGCTAGTTCAAGACTGTTTCCAACTAATGAAAGTCGAGAATGGGAAAGAATGTTCATACATGTTAGTCATCTAAACTAAGAAGTTTTAAGGCTAAACCAGAAAATTAATAAATTGGAAATTAGTGGATAAGGAAAGTGATTTCAGATCACTGACCAATGAATCCTTAGCTATTTTCTTGAAAGCTAAAGTTCTTTGGAAGAACAAGGTAGCTATGCGTTAAACGATAAACAAAATAGACAAATGAAGGCGATTATTTCGAGATAGACTAGTGGGAGTGATATAAGGAAATGAATCTCGGATTCAATTCTTGAGTATCACAGAAAATTCATTTTCTGTTTTCGGATTCGTTGGAACGAGCGTATTCATTTTCAATAGGATAATTTGTTTGTCTTATTGACGATAAATATAACATTCGTAGCACGAACCATGACTCGGACTTTTGTTTGATAAAGTCAGAACCACTAACCATTGTTGAAAAGGTATTAGTAACACGTCTTAAAATATATAAACGCAAATGGTTTCCGTATTTCGATAAACGCTTCTTTCTATTCTATTAATTAGTGCATATTCCTAAAGACAAGATCGAAGGCGGCTTAGGGTGATTCTATCTCGATCAAAGGAACAACTGTCTCAAAGGAACAATGACTAAGTTTCCTTTCAATCAGGAAAGGGTAATAGATTTTAAATAAGTAACATAGCTTGTTCATAACAACCTTCGGGGTCATATGAAAGGTACAAGCTAGTGGGAGCTTTGAAGTAGTGACATCTTGTCGACAACTATTCGAGACTCCGGTAAGTTTATCAAAAATATTTGGAGGAAATCTCGATTTCACGAGAGATAGAGTATTCCATACTCGAAATAGGTTGTTGCGTAGTCTTGGGGATGATGCTCGGCCGCTGCCCCGGTGAAATGTTTTCACCAAGGGATACACCATAAATTTGCCTTATATAGTTATTGATGTGCTACGATCATTTCTTTGAACTCATTTAAGATATTGGTTGCAAAATAACGGTTTACGTTGTTATGAAAAACCGAGAAGTCTACCAAAAAGATGCCTAAGCATTTGTGGATAAAAGAGTGAATTCGGTTCACCCCACTTCCGTAAATAGAGGCATTTAGCACCGAGTGCTTGAAGGTAGGGATCGAATTTTTGCGTACGTTCGGGACGTGAAATATCTTAATGCATTGAGTAAAGGTTGGTTATAAAACTCGTAAAATCGAGAGAATGATGGTTATCTTTGTCAAACTCGGTCCGATAGAGTCTATAAATAACAACCTTGGATCTTGAAGTATTTGTACTCAAGATGTTACTAATCGATTTGTTCGACCCACATCCAACACCGGCGATTGGTGATAACACTAATAAAAACTACTAAACTAGATCAAGTATATCACTCCACCCCGAGCGGTGGGAGTATGGTTTGTCCATTACCCATTGCGAGGACCTTACGGTCTATAGAGGCGGATTGATGACCTATAGTCCTTTGTGGGTCGTGTAGGATCTCGATCACGAGAGGTTGGTTTAAAAGCCATAACCACTGTGAATGGAGTTTGATACTCCGGGTTCTGTTGAAACTCTTGTAGAACCACCTGAGCATCTCAGGCCCAGTGGGAGTAATTGGAACTACATGAAGAAGAGTAGAATGAATAGGAAAGTTTAACTTTCACAGTAAAGCTGAGTAATTTAGGGGTGATTCCCTAAAAGGTAGAGAGTTAACCAGACCGTGATCTCTCTTACTACTCGGTCTTGCTTGATTTTCGTCGAAGTAAAGGGAAATAGGGGTGATTCCTAAGACTTCCTTGCCGAACAACGGAATCTGAATTCATTCAGAACAGAAGGGTTTTAGCTAAGAACAAATAACGGATTCGTTACAAAGCAGAAAATAGGGGTGATTCCCTAAGACCTTTTTGCGAGACTAACGGTATCTTAATTTATTCAGAAGAACCTTTGGCAGAAGCTTTGCCATAGCTTATATCCTTTGGGGATTAAAGCAAACCTCAGGTCATTTCAAAGTTATATATTTTAATATGTGGACTTGACTGGAATGTTGATAAGTCTTTTGTAGACTTGGCATCAATATTAGTAAAGTAGTATGTAGATTAGTGTTTGTGAATGGTAACATCAAAAGCAGTTGGAAACAACATGGGTGTGTTATCGAAGTCGAGTCGACATGCCATCGGGATTCATTCTAAAGGATTTGATTCGCTCAAATCCGAGAATCAATCATTGGCAATCCCATCCATTCACCTGGTTAAGATATTCTTGCATTTATGCAACATTCAACGATGTAGTCTACCCTACCTCTCAGGAATGGTCATCTACACCTGAGGATGAATACGAAATGGGATGTTTAGTGAATCCTCAAGTATCATCGGGAGAATGAGGAATAATATGCTAGTATATTCAGGTGCAAACTAGAATATAAGTGATGACACTAATTCTGACTTTAGGTCAGATTAAGGATGATCGTTAAGTCGATTTCGTCCTTAGTGTTGAATCAAAGGCATATTGATATCGTACCACCGGATTAGATGGAAAGGCGACGTTTCGATCCCAAATATTGACTCAAGCCGCCAACCTACCTGATCAGTGTACCAAGTCACATGGTATTCGGATTCTGAGTACGCGCCGGGTCACTGACCTACCCTGCGGCGGCACACTCCGGTCGTGCTTGGAAGGATGAATTTCTAAGATGCGCTTGGAGGGTACAGATTTGAGGGATACCTCTCTTTTGTTTTGAGCAAGTGGGAGAATGTTGTAGATACAGATATAAAGGGTGTGCTCTAAAACAATTAATCCACTTGCCTTTCGTGCAAGTGGGAGATTGTAAGGTGTAGTGCCCGAAAGACAATTGTCTAATTGTTTTGAGGATGAATTAATAATTCATCTTATTATATGCATTTATGTTTATAATTAAGACACTCTTGAAAACCCTAAGTACCTTGTTTATGTAATCACATAACTCGGTGTATGGCTATACACAAGAGGATTGAGTTAGTGAGATGTACTTAAAATTAACTTAGTCCGTAGCGTTTATTAACTGAGTACGGGTCTCATGATTAATTTGCTATTAATGCGCCTGAGAACACCTTAGGTGTGTGGTCTTATCCGATTGTCGGTAATAGGGTACCTAGTGGGGCATTTATATATGATGATAATCATATAGAAATTTGGACCGATTTGATTTGAGTTCTCGATATAATTCCGTAATCGAGAAGTCTTATCGAATCACAAGATGATCATATATGGATTAATCTTAATCTGAGGTGATCCGCAGGCGACTTACTTAGACTAGGGTAGAGTTTGATGTGTTAGTAATGATCACTTGAAGTATGTGGTCCAACACTTCTCGTTGGCTCTATTCGGAATGAGTGAGTAGTCGTGTTATCACGAATATGGAATCCATTCCTTCCTCGGGAAGTAGGCAGACAGATTCCTTATTTGTTAACCCTAAAGCGATCGATCGGCCGAGTTCATATTATATTTGTTATGAACTAATTGATCACTAGGGGTTAATGGTAAATAAGGATAATATGTTTCGAGAAGGGTTTACGGAAATATCCCGAATCGAAATGAGCGATCTATGGAGGATTTATCCGTATGTAATGATTATATCGATGGGCGCTTTCGACTCATAATTTGAGTGTAAGTTATCTATATTCGATAGAGTTCGATTTGGGTTTATGGTGGTGTAATCCCGGAATTAATAGGTTGGATATAATTATTGCATCGATGAATAATTTTTATTCAATTTATTGTAGCTACTGAATATGGGTCCATGGTCCCCGACGTGGCTCCCAAAATAGCATAATTGGATTTCTCGTCGTTGCACCTCAATTATAATTAAATAGTGGATTGAGCTATTTAATTTGATATGTGGATTAATTGTTTAGTTGGACTAAATAATTAAATACACGGAAAAGACATTTTTCGTGGACTCGGCCCAAATTGGTGTGTTGACTTTTTGACCAAATTGGTCAAATAAAGAAATATGCGTGTAGACTTGGGTTTGGTTTACAAGTGGCGCATATTTTGTATTATGTAATTATTAAGGAATTAGTTTTCTTGGATAATTATTTAATGTGTGATTTATCTTTTATTTGTTAAATGATAATTCATGAAATATTAGATAATAATATGATTTATTCTAATTTGTTTGGGATAATCATTTTATTTATCTTTTATTTGGAATAAAGGATTATTGTAATAATTATCTCTTAATTATTAAATCCTTGGAGGTTAAGTTTTACTCTCCTATATAAAGAGAGTTCTTCCAAGCCTTTTGAAACACACTATTCACGTCACTATTCACAAGAGAAATTGGCTGAAAATTTCGGCCTCTATTCTTAGGGTTCGAGTTGGAAAAATCTTCGGGATTTTTCCGGTAGCATATCAAGGAGGTCCGCGGCGGGAAACACCATCCACCTGGTGTTCTTTGGGAGACACACGTTGGAAGGGTGTGGCTTCTCAATCACGTGTTCTTGGAGACCTTTTGTTCTTGGAGTTAAGCACCATAAAAGGTAGGCTCTA
This sequence comes from Gentiana macrophylla, assembly GCA_026214975.1. Lineage (NCBI taxonomy): Eukaryota > Viridiplantae > Streptophyta > Magnoliopsida > Gentianales > Gentianaceae > Gentiana > Gentiana macrophylla. The sequence continues at coordinate 27,812 of JAOBSW010001120.1, forward strand.
AACCCCTTGTAGGATTAGATCTTTTATTTATGTATTTTGTTTCGTTTAGATCTAGATCGATGTCTTCGGCTGCGTAATCGGGTCAATCTATGATTGATCCGACGATATTACATCTAACAATTGCCTATGTTACAATCGGTCAAAGCTTGGTTATCCAAGAACTTCTCAATGAAGGACTTGGGTGAGGCGACCTATATTCAGGAATAAAGATCTATAGAAATAGATCCAAAAGGCTCGCTTGGTCCATGTCGCAATCCACCTATATAGACAAGATCTTTGAAGAGATTCGGCATGGAGCGATCAAGAAAGGATTCTTTGCCCATGTCACATGGGGTCTACTGTCGAAGGAATGAGTCCTAAGACAGAGAGGAGGAAAGGGCACAAATGAGTAAAGTCCCTTATGCCCGGCAATCGGGTCTATCATGTATGCCATGTTATGCACAAGACCGGATGTCTCGTACCCTCTTAGTATGACTAGTAGGTACCGGTCCAATCCAGGTGATGGTCACTGGATTGTTGTCAAAATATCCTTAAGTACTTGAGGCGTACTAGGGATATGTTCTGGTTTTCGGGAATGATGATTTAGTATTACGAGGTTACACGGATGCCGTTTCCAAACCGACAAGGATGACTTCAAGTCACAACTGGATTTGTTTTCACGCTTAACGGCGAGGGCGGTGGTGGAAGAGTTCAAGCGAGGAGACTACTGCGGACTCTACAACGGAAGCCGAATACATAGCGACCTCGGAGGCGGCAAAGGAAGCGATTTGGATGAAGAAGTTCATTCATCGAACTTGGTGTGGTTCCTCCATTGAAGGTCCAGTGCCTGCATCTTTGTGATAATAATGGAGGCGATATCTCGATCAAAGGAACCAAGGTCTCATCGAAGTCCAAACATGTGCTACTGGCGCTATCACTTGATTGAGAGATAGTTGATAGAGGAGATGTAAAGATAGAGAAAGTCCACACGGATGATAATATAGCTGATCCGTTAACCAAGGCATTGTCTCAAGCTAAGCATGAGAAACATGTTCACTTGCACGGGCTTAGGCATATGGGTGATTGGCTTTAGGCCAAGTGGGAGATTGTTGGAAAGGTGTCCTAAACCCAATCGGGTTGGACCGGATCCGACCGGTCGGGTCATTTCTGATCTATTTAGTTCATGTAATAACTTTATTATGATTAATAAAAGCACTTATGTTATTATATATATTGTTTGTCTTCATATTATTTGTTGTATATATATAGTAACGTCCCTAGTATCAATGTGATAGAGAAACCATGATAGTGATTATGGTTGATGAGATCTCTAATCACTATAACAAGGTTGGTACTTAAATGTCTCTAGTCTTATATATTATCAAATGGGACATTGATAGTATAATCAGACTAGCACGTATTGGATGTCTTCTATCTTTTAGAAGGTAGGGATAGATCTCGTCTATCGAAGTGTAGAGACACTTGGGTATGCGTGGGCGTGTATTAGAGAATGCGTCGTTAGGGGATCGACTCCACTTACATTAAGTGTCACACTATGTGGCGGTTGTGTAATTATCCTTTTGACCGAGTCTTCATGGCATCACGGTGTGGATTGTCATGCTTTGACACTATTGAGATTTCTCACAACCACGGGGCGATCATGCGGTAGTGATTGGGTATGATATTGAAGCATGCGGAGTATACATGATTGGTCGTCCGGGAATCGCGTATCCTATAATTGGGATTGAATATCCGAAATGGCCTTCTTATAAGGAATGTCTAGCTCTCGAGAATCTTTGCAAAGTGGGAGTAAATGTGTTATTCGAGAGGCGTGATATCCGGATTATAAGATACGATCGTCAATGTATTGACACTCGGGATACGATCGTATGGATATTATTACAATGATAGGATTGTAAGTTACACGGTAATCGCTTCACATGAAAGGTAGTAGTCATTGCTTTTGACTCTTCCGATGATTCGGAAGTCACGGTGTGTTGCTTGACGCTATCCCGTGATCGTTAGGTATGAAGGGCATTTTAGTAAATTGCACTTTGTGTCTACGGCCAACATATTCGGAAGCCTATCGGGTCACACACATATGAACATCGAGTCGGATTAAAATGCGGTTATAGTTGATAACCAAATAAGGAAAGTTTATCTCTAGACTATAAAGGTTATAGTGGTAAATTAATATGGTGGTATTTATTTATTATGAATAAATAGAATACAAGATATTAATTATATACAAATTATATTAATTAAAGAATATTCCGGAAGTCAATCTTTTGGGATATGGGGCGCCACTTTTGAGTGTACAAGATACACTTGGATTGTGCACTTTAATTAATAAGATTACCATAATATTAATACAAGATATTAATTGATTTTGAAAAATAGATTTATGGTAATAAGATAATTGTAATCAATATATGATATTGACAAAAATAAATTATAATTAAAGAGATAAATCAATCTAGTTGATTTTCCTTATTTTATTAGAAAAATGTTTTCTTCTCCTCCACACCATATGGGGCGCCCCAACCACTATATATAGGAGGTGGGTGTCAAGCTCTTTTGTACAACACAATTGCAAGAGTTCATAATTCTTGTGTAAAATAGAGAGCTCTCCATAGTGAGTTTGTGAGGAAGAAAAGGTCGATCTAGCGACCGGAGTTTTTCCAATAGCAATCCAAGGAGGATTCGGCGAGGGGTTCGTGTGGATTAGCGATAGAGGCCGGACGCGTGGGCGGCTTGCGATTGAACTACTCTCCGTTGGCGGTCAAAGCGACGATCTTGTAGATCATCAAGGTATAACCGTCAAACTACTTAACGTGTTTATTGCATTAAACGAAGAACGATCTAGAAAAGGAAATCAAATTTTAAATTCCGCTGCGTTAAACTAGTGATTTCCTAACAAAAACCATACTTAGGGCTAAAAGCATTACCTTTCAAAACTCTGAACTTTTGCTATCAAAACGATCCTCTCTTCCCGCTGATTCTGAATCATCAAACGGTTCTGAAATCCGTTGAATAACTTGTGAGAAATCAAAGAAGGAAGTCTATTTGCCCTTTTGGTTTGCTCTCAACGTTGTCTTGAGTTTTGAGCGTGAATTTTACGATTACATGACAACTTCCCAGAATTCCACTAAGTATAGGAGATGTTTTTTCCCCAAAAATAACTCCACTTACTTAATTACCAACAAGCCCCCTTAATTATGCTTAATTCCCATTTGACCCCTTCTTTTTTCTTTTTGTTTTATTAAAATCATACTTAAAATCCATAATTTAATAAATATAATATACAGAACTTTATAAATTGGCGTATACATCATTTAAATTTCGAGGATATTACATATGACCCCATGTAAGATATGTAAGATATGACCCCATGTAAGATATGTAGATTAATAGACAATTGCATCGAGAATACAAGTCTAACAGATGTGAATCCAAATTCCACTATGCTAATCTAAACAAGTTATAGCTACATGTTTATATCTTAAACAAAATAGTATTTTATAGTATCATTTTTGACCAAAACCTGACATTACACAATGCGTTAATTATTTAATAACATAAAAAACTATTTAAATATTTTTTTAACAATAGTATCAAGGCCGGTTAATGACACGGGATATAGTATGAATACTAATAGCGACACATTAAAAGCTTTAAACATCAAAGAGAGACTTTGAAAAATAACCAACACTTTAACTACGGACCATAAAATACTCAACACTAGCTCAACTGGCTAGAGCTGAGGTTCTGAGACCAGGAAGTCTCAGGTTTAAATCCATCTGGAGGCGATAAATTGTCCTCCAGTATAGGCCTCTTTAGGCCACAATTGTGGTTGTAGTTTCTTCCTTTCAATTGTAAAAAAACTATTAAAAAAAATAAAGTCATTATCAAAACATTAACTAACTAAAATTCAGCTTCTTTATCTTTTCACTTGCCTTTTCAAGTTTACGAAGACTGCGAGCTTCTCCTCTCCCAAGTGCATTGCACTTGGCCATCAGTTCTTTCAAGTTTCTCAAAGTTAGCTCATCAGTGACTATAAATAGACATTTTCTTCATATATCGGAAAGCAAAAAATAAAATTGATTACCCGTAAAATGCCAATCACCCGACCCAAACCCGGTTATCACCACGCAAATCTTTCAACACCATTTTCGAAAAGAAAAGAAAAGAAAAGGAAAGATCATTGCAAAAAATATCCAATTAAAACTCTTATTTGGTTTCTTAAAAAACAACTTATTTGAATAGAACTCAAAATTGTTTCAAACTCTCTATTCTCTCCGCAACTAATGTTCGATAAGTTAGACAAGATTTAAGGCTCCCGAGAATCCTTCCTAAAATCTTTGATTCAAGTTACACCATAAACTAGATAAACTTTAGCAAACATGAACAAAGATATTGTATTATGTTAGGATTGTGATCCTAACTAGGGTTTAAAAATAGAATATTAGGAGAAAGTAGAAGAATTAGGGGAGAAGAGCAGAGAATTGAAAAGAGGGAGGATAGGCGGGAAAGTAGATTTTATTAATATCCAAAAGTTACCCCACATACAACACACACCACCCTTATATGGAGAGACAACACACACACTAGCACACTTAGAAATACACAAAGACTATTAGAATAAGCTAATTCCTAACATCACCCTCTCCTTTAAAAGATCCTTCTCCTCGAGGATATAAAAGAGCTCAAAAATGATTTTCCAAGTTGACATCACCACAAGGATCTGCGAGTTGCTTAAACCTCACTGTCTTCGTCTCTTCCCATGTGTATCTGAACCACTCACGAAATTTTGAATCACTTCCCATATCATCTTAGTGACTTGACAATCCCATTTTCATGTCTCGTTATCACCAATGCATATTATCCTATTTCCCTCCCTCTCAAAAGCATCATTGTCCCCAAGGATGTATTCATAAAAAAAATGACACACCAACCCGGGTCCCGAATGAATTTTTCCAGTTTGCTGAACTAATGCATATATGAAGTTGTAATTGCCCTCGAAATTTCTCACGGTTTAGTGAATGGAAGCCATGGATTGTGGATTTTGTGGAGGGAAGAAGGTTAGGGATTTGGGCGAGAACCGATGAAGTTTCTCTATCGTAAAGAATTGGGATCGAGGCTCTATTGTAAATGGGTTTCCACAAGAAGAAAGAGTTTATTCAAGTTATAAGGCTTTGTTTTAGGATTAGGTTTATAATTTTAATCAAATAATAAATAAATATATATAATCTTGTTGGATAAATTTTTATTTTTTTGTTTATTAAAATTTACATAGGTGGAAATGTTTAGTGGACATGGCATCAAGTTTTGCCGGAAAATTAGCCAAGTCAGCATTTTCCGGTGGCTAGGATCAATTTTGCAAAAAAAATAACCATTTAAAGGGACCAATTTTGTCACCGGAGAAAAAGTATGACCAAATTTGCAAAACGTTTCTAGTTACAGAATCAAAATTGTAATTTAGCCTCCGAAAGGTTGTCTTCATCTGAGTTAAAGAAATTGACCACGCTTTGCGAGTCGCTCTCAATAATTAATGATCTTTGAAACCCCTCTCATGCATCAACTATGACAAAAGATTGTAGAATGTTCCCTAGAGAGCCACGAAAAATCCCTCCAGTTGCTACAGTGCCCAACTTGAAAGAAGCGTCCACATTACATTTTACGGTGCGATTAGGAGGAGGCTGCCACTTTGAAATTGTAGCCTTCTGGTTTCCTAGCTTCGCACACGTTCAAGCTACTATAAATTCTTTAGATAGGGAATTAAAGAAATTAGGACACAGAACATGTGCAAAACTGTTAGGATCAAGCGATTACAGTTGTAATAAAACTCATTGGTGGTAGTGAATGTGCTTTATTATATTTCTTATACACTTTAACACGCCTACCAGTGTGGGCGTATGAAGGCTATGCCAATTCAAGCAACTGAGCCAACTAGGCTCACAAAGGCCAAGTGGCCAACCCAACACTTGCACATTATAAATGGGGGAAAATATGTTTGCAGCGGGGTTTGAACCCAAGACATTTCGCTCTGATATCATGTTAACATCAACCGCTCACCGTATTATAAAACTAATTGGTGGTAGTAAATGTGTTACTATATTTCCTTGCACACTTTAACAGAAACATATAACTTTTCTTATTTCTTCTGATTAATTCACGCAGCGGTAGTAGTATGAGACTTGGTAGTAGTCTGAATGTTACAAGATAAGTCTTATTTGTAAAGATAAATCCTAGTTTAAGGCATTGGTGGATCCAAAATTTTTTGTTTGTGGAGTCACGAGACCGTAAAACTTAATTTTTTATCCAAAAATTTGTTTTAATGGGGTCACACTATATTTTTTAAAAACAAAACGGCATTCTTTTGACAACATGACTAATCGTTTTAATACTAAAATAAATTCTCCGGATCCCATCACTATATCAGCCTCTGGCTTAAGGGATAAAGTCTACAAAAAAAAAAAAGGATATTTACAATTTTATTGCAGTGGATATTTTCATGAAGATAACCACATCGATTTTTGACTTCAACTTGCACTCAAACGCGTGACGTCAAGGACCAAACTTATTTACCAGCAAAACATTTGAATGAATTATTTGATCATGTAATCCACGCCTTATTACTCCATTTTTTTTGATTGATTCATCATCCTTACTACTCCCATAATCAGACAACTGAAGCTTATTATCAATACCCTCCTGCAAACTGTGCCGAGGGGTGTGGCAGAATTTGGGTTGGAAGTGCGATGAGTCGGGCCTTAGCGAGGGGCTTGGTAAACACATCAAACAACTTGGACGAAGGCCGAATATCTTTGGGTGACAAGGCGACCAAGAGCCACGCATTCACGCATAGTGGTAGTCTAAATCGATATGTTTACTTCTCGAATGAAAAGCTGGATTGACGAGTCATGTGAAGAAAACCGAGATTGTCGCATGAGAGAAGCAAGGCGTCATTTGAAGGAGGACAAGAAATCTTGAAGCAAATGCTTGCTCACAGCGAGAGCCAACATTAATATGCTTGCTCACATCGATCAAGCCAATATTCTACTTTAAACCTTGCAAATTCCAGGTTGGTTACACGTTAATTCACCGTTCAATATTAGTACTACTTTCGTCCCAAAATGTAAGTTCATTTAGTTTTTTTTTTTTTTTGTCTTATAATGTAAGTCCATTTATATAACCAAGAAGTATTTATTACAATTTTCTCTTTTTACACATCATTTATTATCTATTCACAAATTTTTCACAACTTTGCATTAATAACAGTCAAATGTCATTTTAAATTTTTTTCATCAAAATTAATGACACATAACCAATTTAACCAACTTTTTAATCTGTGTGAAAAAACCTGGAGGCGATAATTTGTCCTCCAGTATAGGCTTCTTTAGGCTACAATTGTGGTTGTAGTTTCTTCTTTTCAATTGTAAAAAAACTATAAAAAAAAATAAAGTCATTATCAAAACATTAACTAACTAAAATTTAGTGCATATAATAACTTGTTTATTTTTATAATATTTAATTTATGAGATAAAACATTGTAATTGTGCATTTCAAAAAACAACAAAAATTAGCTACAATTGAGTCTTCCATGTGATGATGGTGTAAAAGTTGTGTAGATTTAAATCACTGATTACGAGTCTTCAAACGGTTCAAATCCGTTGAATAACTTGTGAGAAATCGAAGAAGGAAGTCTATTTGCCCTTTTGGTTTGCTCTCAACGTTGTCTTGAGTTTTGAACGTGAATTTTCTGATTGCATGGCAACTTCCCAGAATTCCACTAAGTATAGGAGAGGTTTTTTCCCAAAAATAACTCCACTTACTTAATTACCAACGAGCCCCTTGATTATGCTTAATTCCCATTTGACCCCTTCTTTTTCTTTTGTTTAATTAAAATCATACTTAAAATCCATAATTAAATAAATATAATATACTGTAACTTTATAAATTGACATGTCTGTCATTTCCCAAAGTTCGGGATATTACATATGACCCCATGTAAGATATGTAGATTAATAGACAATTGCATCGAGAATACAGGTCTAACAGATGTGAATCCAAATTCCACTATGCTAATCTAAACAAGTTATAGCTACATGTTTATATCTTAAACAAAATAGTATTTTATAGTATCATTTTTGACCAAAACCTGACATTACACAATGCGTTAATTATTTAATAACATAAAAAAACTATTTAAATATTTTTTTAACAATAGTATCAAGGCCGGTTAATGACACGGGATATAGTATGAATACTAATAGCGACACATTAAAAGCTTTAAACATCAAAGAGAGACTTTGAAAAATAACCAACACTTTAACTACGGACCATAAAATACTCAACACTAAATTTCAAGTAGTAGAAATATGGGGTTCGGCACTGCAGGAAGTCTCGAGTTTAAATCCATCCTGAGGCGATAAATTGTCCTCCAAAGATAAAGCCTCTTTAGGCCACAATTGTGGTTGTAGTTTCTTCCTTTCAATTGTAAAAAAACTATTAAAAAAAATAAAGTCATTATCAAAACATTAACTAACTAAAATTTAGTGCATATAATAACTTGTATATTTTTTTAATATTTAATTTATGAGATTAAACATTGTAATTTTGCATTTCAAAAAACAACAAAAATTAGCTACAATTGAGTCTTCCATTTGATGATGGTGTAAAAAAATTGTAGATTTAAATTTGGTGCATATAATAACTTGTAATATTCAAGTTTAGAATATATACAATATGCTTGTCCAAGATATAAAATGTTTGATTTTGTTATATTGAGATTAAACATTGTAATTTTGCATTTCAAAAAACAACAAAAATTAGCTAAAATGGAGTCTTCAATGTGATCATGGTGTAAAAATGATACAGATTTGAAGAAGTAAGTCTACCTCCTTTATTTCTTATAACTAGTGTATTAATTATAATCAAACGAGATTTTAATTATTTCTACGTAAAAACCGTCCACTTTTTTAATCTATATATGAAAATCAACTTGTAATAAATATAGGGACGGAAGTAGTAAATATTATTAACTGATAGGGGTAAAACGGTGAACACATCACCTAGGGACACAGGTAGTAAATAGTATTACCCTATAGGGGTAAAAATGGTGAACACCTAACTCTCCACTCCCACCCTCCTATAAATTTACTACTTTCGCTTCAACAATAAATAAACTCTTATGCTTTCTCTTCTACTATAGTTTTCGTGAACTCTCTCTCTCTGTCTCTCATCAAAGATTTTTGTCTGCATATGTAACACCCTTATTCCTCCTTATAATTCCCTTTTCCGTGTTGTGTTGTGTAGATACTGAAATCTGTGTTCTTTTCTTTATTATCCGTGGATCTGAACATATTGGGTTGGATATTTGCAATCTTGGACACAATTGAGGCGAAGCTGAGGTCCACTGCTAGTATAAGAAGGTAATAATGCACATCAGCACATGTTCTTAATACTGATTAGGAGCCTGGAGTTTATGACTTGTGTTTGATACTCCACAAATTTCATGATGTTCTGGCGTTGCTATCTTTGACTGGTAATATTTGTTGCCAGCCATTCGGTGCATATTTTCTCATCCTCGGCTAATTTTTTCTCTGTCATGGTTTAGGATGCAGCAAATTTCACATGCTTGTTTGAAAAAAATTCAGTGGATATTTAATGTTGTTACTTTTGGTTAGGTGTGTTTTTTATAGTTATATTATATAGGTTTTTTTATGCTCCTTTGAGTCACATAAAGCTATATATTGCTAAGCCTAATACTCGTACGTATACTATTGTTATTACTTCATTCCACTTATTTACTTGTGCAGGTTTTGATACATACATATGTTAAAACGTGGTATGTCTTCGAATGCTAGCATACTAGCAATTAAGTCATGAGCAATGGATTCGGAATTACATGGTTGAAAACTACGGAAATGACCATGGAGGAGGATTTTACTCTAAAGATAAAGAATACAAACATTGATGTAGTCAGAAATATAGAAATATAGGTATGTGTATCATTAAAACCATTTCCCATGTGAAACTAATATTTAGTGGTTTTTATTTCCCTTTTAGTACATTTTAGTACACCTGCAATACGTCCAAAGTTGCCCCTCAGTTAAGACAGACAGATTTTTAATTTCTTGAACTTCTAATTTTTTGACAAAAATTTAGTGATAATTTACAAAGCATCAAAACAACACCTTGTCTATACACTAGTTTTGTTTTTGTTTTTGTTTATAAACCTAAATACCATGTTTCGAGTGAATTAATAAAATGACTGCCATTTGATGAATGAAGTTCCTTGAGAATCACTAGGGTTGCAACGACAAGTCTCTTCCCAAATCCGTGATCAGTTTCTCCTCCCAAATCCGTGATCAGTTTTTCCATGCTGTACAACATAGCCATAAATGATGCGGAACTCATGGAATTCACAAGACATGAAAACTTCTGCATTTGTCCGTTAGGGTCCTTGAAGCTTGCAAGTACAACTCTTCCACCTTTTGCAGGATTCTCAGAAGCACATGAAGTCAAGGGCCAAGAAAATGCAGCTTAGAAATGAAATTTTCTTCATGATTTTTTCCGGGAGGGAGATGACGAGCTTGACTTGAGACTCGAATTCGCAGCTCCACAGACGTACAAAAGGCGAGAGAGGAAACAGTGGAAGAAGAAAGCCATGAACCATTTTTTCCCGAAACTTGAGGACATTACAGTTATGGACGAGGGAATCAGAGCGTCGTATTTGACTGAGCATGGAATGAGGCGGTTGTGTGGTTGAAGAAGACATCGAATTGTATCTGGTATTCCCTTTACGTTGGAGACTTTGTGTGGTTGAAAAAAACATCGTATTGTATCTGGTATTCCCTTTACGTTGGAGAAATTGAGGCAGAGGCAGGGGCGAGTGGAGCTTTGATACCAACTATAAGACCTATCTAGTATGCAGCATTGTTTCTGTTCTTGGTGAGGTCAATCCATCATCATTTCCTCTTTGGCATTTTATGTTCTTTTTAAGTGTATTTTTTTCTTTTTTTTCTGAGTAGAAATGATTTATTACAACAAAAATATTTAGGTGGAAGCATTTCTTTATTTTGAAGTCATATGCATACTCAAATGAAACACATTACTGGTACAACTACAACATTTGTATCATAATGTTTGATACGACATTTTTATACACTTTTGATAATAATGGTTTTCATTTTGACTGATAAATCATCAAATCAGGTTTTTAGTAGTACAAGCAGTTGTACATTGCTCAATCTCTATTGGATTGGATGATCCTTATATACAACGGATAAAAACTTTCTCTTTACGTAACCATCAATGCTTTATCAAAAGTTGAAGAAAGGAATCACAAACTCTTGACTTCTTCTGCATATTCACATGGCGACATTAAGTACATGAAGAAAGAGAAATTACATGCTGCTACATTTATGCAAAGCTAATTGGATTCCAGCTTGTATGTTTAAAGCCTCTTTTTATCAACAAATTTTATGTTTAAAGCCTCTTTTTATCGATAAATTTTATAATCTGATCGTTATACGAATGTTGTAACATGTGACATATTTACAATCCCTCATTTTTAATCTTTTACTCACGCTAAAAATGTATAATGTGAAAAAAAGTAAATTGAAAGACTCTAATTTATGTCATTTGATACGATATTCCTATAATTACTCGTTGTACCATAAAATATCTGCTCTCTATGAGGAAATCATGACTAGGACAAACAGATACGGTGCTAACGGGTCAGCTTAATTTTTTTTTTGAGGGTCCGGTAGTCACCTTATTTTACTATTTGATCGAAATATCACAAAAACAACATGTAACTTTTAGGTATAAGAGCTCATAAATTTTCCCAATATTTGGACTTAAATCGTAATTGGATTTAAATACAGGTAATACAATCAAAATTGATTCGTAATATTACATTTGAAGTCTAGCAGTTCGATATGTTCGAACTTATAAAAACAAGAGTTTTATGTAATCGTGTGATCAAAAAAATTATATGCCCAAAATAATTCACACCACATATTTTTATAGTAATTCACGGAAACAAGTGTTATATTATATAGAAGTGATATAAATTTATTTGACCGTAGCATAGAAATAAATAGGGGGCATAAATGAGTAGCAAATCGATCGATACTCCATCCGCTCCAAAATAAGCGTCTGATTGATAAAAGCATACATATTAAAAAGATGAGTTGATGTTTTAATTTAAATATCAAACTTACTAAAAACCCTCCCAAAAAAACTAACTAAAACCCCTACACTATAATTTTATTTTTTTTAAAAACTCCTGCACTATAATTAATATAATATTGTTTTTATTCTTTAATCTCTTAATAAATAAAGATAATAATAGAAGATAAAGTCATGGGTGTCAAAGAAATAAATAATGCCGTTTGAAAAAGATGGAAAAGATGAGTTGTTGAAATAAATTAATGACCATTGCACTACTATAAAATTGAGTTGTTGAGATAAATCATTATCTTTATCCTTTGTACTCAAATAATTAGTGGTCATCTATTAATGATCATAGCAGTATTATAAATAGGAGTTGTATTTTTCTTATATTCATCAATAAAAAAACATCAGTTTGGTTTTAAGTTTTCACTACGTATTTTGATTTTCTTCATGGTATCAGATGAGAAGGTGGGGGTTGAGTGTCTTAATAATGGTGAACCCCGCCCGATCCTCTACCGTCGATAAACTTTTTTTTAAAAAAAAATAATTCCGTTTCTTTTCCACCACTAGTGTGTCTAGTTCATCAATCATGCATCCAAAGAGTAGTCCAGAAAATTTCATTTTTTTTATCGCATCAAAAAAAAAAAAAAAAAATCAAAAACAAATAATTTTGTTGCATTTTTTTTTTTGGAAACGAAGATCTTTATTCAACTGTGAGAACAGCCCCCAACGTGGCATTACATCAAAGTACGGTCAAAATTGAAAAAACTAGCTCATGCAACAAATGAAACAAAGAGACTACTAGTCTTTTAGTCCCCAAGCTAAACGCAAATCTTTGGCTCTTTTGATAGCCTTCGAAAGGAAAACTTGTGCGGATGGCCTCACCAAACACGAATCATGAACAATTTTGTTTCTCCAGTGCCAAATGCCGTAGCATATTTCTCGAAATACATAAGGCCACTTACTTGCTTTTCTTAAGTTGTATCCGACCCAATCTTCTGGTGAGGTGGACGAAAAGAATTGGTGTTGTTCTTCCATAGGGACGACACTACGCCAAATCGAGTAAGCCCAATCACAGTCTCGTAATGCGTGAAAAATTGTTTCCACATCATGATCACAAAAGCTGCATTTCGGATTTGCTGCTATATGTCGGGAGAAGAGAAATGCGCCCACCATTAAGCTGTTGTGGCAAACCTGCCAAAGAAGAAAACTGTACCGAGTAGGTCCTTTTAAGCTCCATATCATAGTCCAATGATCCTGCGGTATATTGTTCAGAAATCCCATCTGCCAGTTATTGATGTATGATAAAAATATAACCATATTATATAACTTTTTATATCGTATTTACGATAATATCGTATAAATTCTATAAAATATATCTAAAAACACATAAAAATCGAAATCGTTATAAATAGATATTATCGTTATTATTTTAGTAAAACTTATAGTTTTATGATCAAAATTATCGTGGCTCGTGTTTTTGATTGCTTTGAGTACGTGTGATGGAAAATCAAGAATTAAAACCAAAATAAAGACGTAAACGGAAGAAAGATATTTTTCAAGATCCGCCCGAACCGAAAAAACCCGCCCGAGCCGGAATCTCTCCGCCACCAAAGACATGGGGGATCGTCCAGAGAGAATCTCCATCAGAAGCACCGCCCGCGCCGATCTACACCTGCCCGCGCCGGCCTTGTATTCCACTCTATAAATACTCCTCATTTGCAGCTTGATGGAGTGGTACCAATATATATATATAACTTCTATATATATATATATTATCTTAATCTAGTTTGTAGTTCAGTAAATACCAGAAACGACACTCTGTCGAAATAATAATGTAGTATAAGTATCGTTTTAGTACTTAGAAGGTTTATCAAGGCTCGTTGTTGCTAAAGGAGTTGTTATTTCCGGAGAATACGGCTCTGACGCTACAATTGTAAACTGTAACTTTTTAATGTATTTATGTTTGTTTGTTGTTATTAGTATCTATATAATAGTTATAATGATATTAGGCTAACTCTATATCTAGCCAAGATATGAAATTGAATTAGTTTATCTTTTTAGGAAATAGATGATGACTATGTTAAAATTGAATTAAAATCGATTATAATGAATCTTTTTCTATCTTGCAACGTATTGATAATATTCGGATTGACGTAATTAATCAAGATGAATCGCAACATATAACCTAATGATGAACCGACCGAGAAGTTAGGATATGAGATAAAGGATAGAAAAACCGGAGAGGTAAAATTGGCGAGTGAAAGCGTGACAACGGAATCCGATTTCCTACCCGGGGCGATTTGTCTTGGGAAATATGAATCTTATTAAATTTGTGTTTAAGATCGTAACAATGTTAAAATCAACGGTTTAATTGAAACTAACACCGGAAAGTTAAATCGATCCGCCTGACAACCGGAGCCTTTTGAATAACATCGGCCGTTTGACAAATGGAACAACCTCTTTTATCCGGGGTAGATTTGTACTCTGCACTGCTCGTTGACTAATCGAGATTAGTATGGGCGTTGTGGAGATTAAAGCGATGACAATTTGACATATGACAATTTCATACGCTCGTGTGAGGAGGAGTTGTCTAGCTCAGGAATACACCGATTCACATATAATTGATTCACCTTAAAATAAGGAAAGATCGAGCACATCTATTTCTACTAAAAAGAGATACTGATTCAGTGACATATTCTTGGCTAGTCTTTAATAATATTACTAGTATTTATATCTTATATATTGTATTGGTACCTATATATATTTATATCTATATATATATTTGTATTTCTATATGCTTATATATATATTTTTGTATCTATATATATCTCTTTTAGTTTTATGCATTTATTTACTGTTTTAAGGTTACTAAATAGAAAAAAAGAAAAATTGCGACTTAGATTGAGTTAATAATAGCTTCTTGGTGTTTAGCCACACTCTGAATTACCATACGTTTCCCTGAGGATTCGACACCTGACTCACCATACTAGCACTACAGTTTGACCCGATACACTGTCGGTTAAGGACTGGTTTAGCACTAGAAAAGGCCACGTCAGCTTTCTGGCGCCGTTGCCGGGGAACGACGCTAATTCATTGTGTTCGAATGGTTTCTACTTGTATTAGCTCAAAATTCTCGAGGATAAGTCAACACTCTTCTTATCACATTTCTTTTTATTTTTCGTTGGTACTTACCTTGTAGGTAAGTTACCAATCTTTTTACTTCTGTCTTTATCAAGTTATTTTCTGTTTTCGATAGTTGATGACCAGAAGCGGTAAGGCCCCACTCACTCCTTATAAGCCTGACATAAATACCTACGAAAGGCAGTTAAGAGTAGAGAGTAAACGAGGTCATACTAGTCAGGGAAATCCTGACGAATCATCATCAAATCGAGAAACGAGAATGGCCGAAATCAGTGATGAAACACCTGAACAAGGGATTGTACATGCCCAAGGACATGGACAAAACCTTAATCAGAATCCACCAATACCAAATAATCAAAATCCTAATGATAGAAATAATCAAAATCGGAACCAGAATAATCATAATAATCCTAACCTACCAAACCCGAGACCTATCTGTGATCAGACCGTAAGAAGAAACCAGACTAATAATCCAATTCGTTTACCAAATGAAGGAGCGAATAATTTCGAAATAAAATCTCATCTTTTTGGTTTAATTGACACAAGAGCCCAATTTCTAGGAGAAGATGATGAGGATCCACATCATCATCTCTATCTTTTCAAGAATTGTAATATCTGACCAAAAGTCAAGGTGCTCATCGTGAATTAACAAGGATGTCTATGTTTCCTTTTTCTTTAAAAGGAAGAGCACGAGATTGGTTTATGTCACTCCCACATCATTCGTTGACAAGTTGGGAGGAGATTCAAACCGAGTTCTTAACGCAATATTTTACTCCTGGTAGAAATTTAGAGTTAAAGGTCGAAGTTGCTAACTTTAGACAAGGATCTGAAGAAACGCTTGGGAATGCTTGGGAGAGATTTAAGAAACTATTAAGAGCTTGTCCCGATCATGGTTATTCCTTAGATATGCAAATCCAACTTTTTGCGTCGTAAATCGAGGAAAGACTCACGTCGCGGGCGTTGATCATGCATGTGGTGGTTCTTTAATGATGAGTGAAGCCCAATTAGTTTACGATGCCATAGAAAATATTTCCAAAATAACAGAATGTGGGAAACCGGTTCTAGCACAAGAAAAGTGGCATTTGCGGGAGCGAGGGCCGGCCCTCGCTTGTATTGGGCCTAAGACCAAGCTCCCGAATTGGGCCTTTTAGTTGAAATTTTTTTATTTTTAAAACATACTTATTGTTAGATATTTTTTCATAAATAAATATTTTGGTTATCGTTTGCTACGAGTTGCCGCATCTTAATTAATGTTATCGCAACGAAGCGGGGTTCATGAAGGGATATTCATTTTCAGATACACGCATTTTCGAACTGATATGTACTTACCATTTTGTGTAAGGGTTGCATGCTTTCATCCGGTGTCAGGAGTACATCCATTCGTTTATGAGGTACTTGCAACCTATAAAAGAGATAAGTATGAAGACGAAAATCCATAAATTTGACAACATCATTAGAAAAACTTTGAGTGTTCTCGGGTTTGATTCAAACAAGTCTTTGTTTGAATCAAACACCCCATTGTATATCTGAAGAGATTTTCATTTGATCCCTTAGTGACAAATCGTGTTGGACAAAACATCTCTTAAAAGACAACGTTATTAACGTGTCTTGGAGTTTCTAATTCTCTGTCAAATCCTAAGTACTACATTTTTTCCAACACTTATCGCATTTTTAACATCCGTATATGCAAAAAATTAATAAAACTTGTTTGTATATATCTATTTTTTTGGGTCAAGTAAATTTTTTTATTAGGGCCTTTATCAATTAGAATAAAAAATTTTGGGCCTCTACCAAAAAAGAAAATTAACATATTTTTTTAGGTTGGATCGGATTAAATCTACACGATTTTTTTCTTTTAGCGAAACATGTACCGTTGGGCCTCCCGATGAGGTGGGCCTAAGACCGGTCTCGAAGGCCTTAGGGAGGGCCGGCCCCTGTGCGAGAGAGAATGTACATCGAATACGGAAGTTCTAGCACACTTGGAGAATTTAAGTAGGAAATTTGATGGCTTACAAACCAGTAAGAATGCTAACTTGGAAAATAATTTAACAAATGACTACTCAAATCATGATAATGTGTCATTAGGGAAAGAAGAACCAGAAGGATATTCAAAGGAGGAGGTGAGTTTTTTACAACAGCATAAGAATTTGAACAACGCGTATTCAAACTCGTTTAGTGCTATTAGGAGAGATCACCCTACTTACCGTTGGTCTGAAAACCCTAGTAAGCAAGGACAACCACCGTATCTAGTTCAATATAAGAATTCATATAGTAATCAAGTTTATCAAGGAGATACCATGAATCGGAACCTACAATCATTACCAGATCGTATCCACAACATACTACTCGAGTATACCGAGTCACTCAAAGTTCAACTCAACCTGGAAGGAGTCGATAAATGGGAGAAATTAATGGAAAATATGATGGGTGTAGTTTCTACTCAAGCTAAAAATGTAGAAACTATGATAACTTCTATAGGGGATGATACTAAGGATATGAGTACGTTGAAAACATCCATGAGTGGACATGATACGAGAATGAGAACTATAGAAGCATCAATAAGGAATATGGAAGATCATTTGAGTAGAGAAGGAGAACGTAAAAACAGTAGACCTCCAGGAGGATTACCAAGTAATACCGAAAGAAACCCGAGAGAAGTAAATGCTGTTATTACGAGAAGTAGAAAACTTTGTGGAAATACTGGAACAGAAAACTCAGGAGATAATGAAGTGGAGAATGATTTAAATGGAAAAATTGAGACGAATATGGAAACTTCAATTGAACTTGAATTTACTGATGAAGAAGAAGAAATTATTGAAGATTTCTTGAAACAAAATAGTGAAGTTGAACCTGAAAGTAAAAATAAGGAATGGGTTAAAACTCCTAGGATTCTAAAAAATCCAATGGACAGTGACCTGAGAACCTTATTTAAGGAACATGTTTAGAAAACAATCATGAAGGAAAGAAGGAAGATTTGCCAATAACCGAAAAAAGAAATTCGATCTGAAGATGTTTCAAAGAAAAGATCGAATGAGAATGAAACATGGCGAACAAGTAATGTTCAAAGATTTAAGGAAAAGGGAAAAGAGGGTATAACTTCAGAACCAAAGGTTATAGATTTGGAATCTTTACCTTACCCACCTAAGGATCAAATTAGAAAGATAAAAGCGATAAGAAGTATGCTCGTTTCCTTGATACTTTTCGTCATATTCATGTCAATATCCACATTATCGAAGCCCTAATCAACATGCCTACCTATGGAAAGTTTCTTAAAGATATCCTATCAAACAAAAACGGTTAGAAGAATATGAGAATATATGCCTTAATGAAGAATGCTCTGTGAAGACTCAACATAAGTTGCCTCCTAAACTTAAAGATCCTGGTAGTTTTACAATCCCATGTGAGATTGGAGGATTTACTGTTAAGAAGGTACTATGTGATCTAGGAGCAAGTATAAATCTCATGTCTTATGAGGATTATAAGAAACTAGGCATATGAGAGCTTACAAATCGAAATGACCCTTCGGGATGGCGAGATAGATCGATTAAACATCCTAAGGGAATCATCGAGGACGTATTGGTTAAAGTAGACAAATTTTACTTTCCAGTAGACTTTGTAATAATGGAAATGGAAGAAGGATATTCAGCGCCAATTATTCTAGGTCGTCCATTTCTAGCAACGGGAAGAACATTAATCGATGTTCAGAAAGGAGAACTGATACTAAGAGTTAATGAAGATGAAGTTTCCTTCAATATCTTCAAAGCTATGAATCATCCATACAAATCACCAGAATCATGTTCTTTTGTAGATGAGATATCTACACTCTGTGATGACCAATTGCAAGATTATGAAGATAAGCTAGAGGAATGTTTAGCATTATCTATCTATAAGGAAGATGAAAATGATACTGAAATGAAAGAAGTGATTCTTTATCTTGATAAGGGGCTGTTTTCTAAACATCCGTGGCATAAGTATTTGGAATTAGAACTAGAAGGACCAGTTCTAAAACCTTTGATAGAAGATCCACCAAGGAATGCGGAATTGAAACCACTTCCTACAAATCTTAAGTATGCTTTTCTTGAAACTGATAATCTACTACCGATTATTATTTCATCAACCTTAACTAATGAACAGGAAGATCAATTACTTAGAATGTTAAGAAATCATAAGAAAGCGTTCGGATGGACAGTGGCAGATATTCAAGGAATTAGCCCTGAGATATGCGTTCATAAGATCATCCTAAATGAAGGAGCTAAACCTTGTATTCAACCACAACGCCGCCTCAACCCAAATTTACAAACCATTGTTAAGAAAGAGGTTATTAAGCTATTAGAAATGGGGATAATCTTTCCCATATCAGATAGTGAATGGGTGAGTCCAACTCAAGTAGTACCAAAGAAAGGAGGTTTCACGGTAAAAGAGAATGATAAGAATGAATGGATTCCAACAAGGGAAATTACAGGATATCGAATGTGCATTGATTTTAGAAAGCTAAATGATCATACTAAGAAAGATCATCATCCACTTTCATTCATAGTTCAAATGTTGGAACGTTTAAGTGGTCATAAATATTACATTTCTTAGATGGTTATTCGGGATATTTCTGATTTTCATTGCAAAGCAGGAGATAGGGAAAAGACTACTTTCACTTGTCCTTATGGAACTTTTGCGTATAAAAGAATGCCGTTTGGTTTATGTAATGCTCCTGCACGTTTCAAAGATGTATGATGTCTATATTTTTACGATATGGTTGAGAAATTCTTAGAAATTTTTATGGGCGACTTTAGTGTTTACGGAGATTCTTTTGGTAAATGTTTGTCGCACTTAGAAAAGAGTGTTACAACGTTGTGAGGATACCAATTTAGTTTTAAACTGGGAAAAATGTCATTTAATGGTATCAGAAGGAATTGTTCTAGGTCATAGAATCTCGAAATAGGAATTGAAGTTGATAAAGCTAAAGTCGAAGTGATTGAAAAATTACCACCACCGGTTAATCTAAGGACTCTAAGAGGATTTCTTGGACATCTTTGGATTTTATAGGAGATTTATTGCGATTTCTCAAAAATAGCCAAGCCTCTAAGTCAATTGCTTGAAAAGGAAGTACCATTTAACTTTGATGATAAATGTATGGAAGCATTTCGGACCCTAAGCGAAGTTGACTATCGCACCAAGATCTTGGTAGCACCCATTGGGATTTACCATTTGAAATTATGTGTGATGCAAGTGATTTAACTGTAGGAGCTGTCTTAGGTCAACGATATAACAAAGTACTCAAGGCGATCTACTATGCATCTCACACTCTAAACGCAGCTCAACTTAATTATGCAACTACAGAGAAAGAACTGTTGGCTGTAATCTTTGCCTTAGAAAAGTTTAGATCGTATATTGTTGGATCTAATGTTATTATTTATACAGACCATTCAGCCTTGAAGTATCTGTTAAGTAAGAAAGATGCTAAACCACGTCTTCTTAGATGGATTTTGTTACTTCAAGAATTTGATATAGAAATCAAGGATAAAAAAGGAAGTGAAAATGTAGTAGCAGATCATCTAAGTAGAATGGAGAATGATGAAGGAAGAGGAAATGAAATACGAGATTCATTTCCAGATGAACAACTTTTTAGGATCGATACTCCCTTAACCATGCAATTATTAAAAGATAAAATACCATTAAGAGAAAATTCACCATGGTTTGGGAATATATATAGTTAACTATCTTACCTGTAATTACGTCCCGTCTCATTGGACTTGGCAGCAGAAAAAGAAATTCTTTTACAACTTAAATTTTTACTATTGGGAGAAACCAGATCTTTTCCGAAGATGCTCGGATGGAATAATCAGAAAATGTATTCCTGATAGTGAGATTTTGAGTGTTTTATCGTTTTGTCATGATCGTGAGGCAGGAGGTCATCATGGAGGATGGAAAACTGCTTTTAAAGTTTTACAATGTGGTTTTTATTGGCCTACACTATATAAAGATGCGTATAAATACGTAAAATCTTGTAAATCATGTCAAAAATGGGAAATATATCGAAAAAACATGAAATGCCTATGCAACCGATTTTAGAATGTGAATTATTTGATGTATGGGGTATAGATTTCATGGGACCTTTCCTATATCGTTTGGAAAAAGATTTATTCTTGTAATGGTTGATTATGTCTTGAAATGGGTAGAAAGTGAAGCTCTTCCCCCACTAACGATACCAAGGTTGTGCTAAGGTTCCTTAAAAGAATATATTTACAAGATATGGCACTCCGAGGGCTATCATTAGTGATAGGGGTTCACATTTTTGCAACCGACCATTTACTAAGATAATTGAGAAATATGGTGTAACTCATAAACTAGGAACACCCTATCATCGCAAACTAGTGGGAAGGTAGAGGTGTCTAATAGAGAAATTAAAAGAATCGTGGAGAAAACAGTGGACTCAAATCGTAGAAATTGGGCAGAAAGACTAGATGATGCATTATGGGCATATAGAACAGCTTTTAAAACACCTATTGGTTGTTCTCCTTATAAATTAGTTTTTGGTAAATCTTGTCATCTCCCTGTTGAATTAGAACACCGAGATTTATGGGCTATTAAATTCCTAAATTTTGATCCTAAAGCTGTTGGTGATCATAGATTACTTCAGTTAACAGAACTGGAGGAGTTTCGACTCGATTATTATGAAAATGCTCGAATTTACAAGGAACGCACGAAAGCTTTCCATGATAAGAAAATATATAATCGTGAGTTCCATGTAGGTGATCGAGTGCTTTTGTACAATTCACGTTTAAAGTTGTTTCCAGGAAAGCTTAAATCTAGATGGACAGGTCCATACGACGTAACTAAAGTCTATAAGTCTGGAGCTGTTGAACTAACTGATGGAAAAACAACTTTTATAGCCAATGGTCACAGGGTAAAATTATTCGTGGAAACTGAAGGGATACCTCAAACAGAAGAAATATTATTGCTTAACGACCCTCCAACGGATTAAGGAAGCAGGAACTCTAAACTCAACCGATTACGGGTACTATCTTTCTAAATTCACTTTTTAATATGCAATTTAAGTAGTTTCGTCTTTTACCGGGTATACGTAAAAGAACTGGAATGCCTTTCATAGATAGAATAGAATTTTTTATTTTACTTTTAAAATTAGGTTTAGATAAAGATGTTGCCTTTAGAATAGAAGCCTTAGTTTCTAACTTGAACAAGGAAGCGATCACGCTGAAATCGAGAGAAAGAGATCTTTGTAATGGAAATTCAAGAAGTCTTTATAAAGAGAAGGGCAAGATTTAAAGAGATGTAGAATCTGTGGCAAAAGTGAACATAATGGAAAATGTGGGGACAAGACAACCAAATCCAGGATGAATGTTTGAATGTAATTAAGATGGGAACGATTAGGTGGTTATCAGAAAATCCCGATGGACAACAAAGAGAGAATTCAAACGCATCATTTCTAGGAATTAGGTTGATGGATCGTTACTATAGAAATCTCGAAGATTTGAAGATGATAGGAGTAGACTTAGATTAAATTTTATTTTTTTCTCTCTTTTATTTTTATTTTTCAAAATTTTATAAAATTTTATGATAAATTTATGATTATATCATATATGGTTTATATGATAGAATTAAAATTTATCATACCAAAAATATTTTCTTTAAAAAGCTTTTATAAAATATCGTAATAATTTATTTTATCATTAAATAATTTTATGATTTTATAAAATTATTTTTATGATACAATCTAATTTATTACACAAAACAAAAAAAAAAAAAAAAAAAAAAAACCAACAAAAAATGAAAGGAGAATCGAGTAATTACTAACGATTCGAGTCGATAGGAGTTCGACTCGATTCGTTGGCTATATAACCTAAAATATCACAATTTCATCTTCATCTTCCTCATTTTTCTACCAAAAAAGCCGACCCCCACCCCTTTTCCCCTCTTCAAAAATTTCATCACTTTTCACCAAATTTTCTATCCCAAATTACTTAATTAATCATCTTCTCTTCCATTCCACTCCACAAATTCATCAACATTGCATAAAAGGATAGATTTTTCAAGCAAAGCTCCTCTCTTTTTCAACACATTTTCGGCGGCACCACCACCTATTCCGGCAACTATCTACTCTTTCTAGCTCTCTACGGTAACTATATATATATGTATATCAATCATTTTAATTTTTATCAAGCTTTTAGTTTTTAATTTTAATTTTAATTTTTTTCCTATAATTTGGTCTAAGTACTTGTTTGTGTTTGTTGTTTGTTGTTGTTTTTGTTGTCATTTTGTCATACCAATATCGTAGATGGCCTCATCATCTAGGAGAAGCTCTAAGAAAAGAAAACCAGATAACCACTTGTAGTAGTACCGGTTCATGAACCGCGACCTTAACTCGAACTTGAAGAAGCCGTTTCTTTTGAAAAAACCGCTAGTATTGAAGCTAAAAATGCCTATGATGGATTTTTTCATGAAGTGCTGGGGTCACTTTAGAACGTGGTATGGATTTTTTGGTATTTAGGAGAAGAAGTGAAGAAAATCTTCCAAGATAGGGAATGGATGGAAATTGCGATGGAACGTACTAGTAACATAAATGTCACAATGGTAGCGAATTTTATTCTGTTTTATCTACATATGATAGGGCTACTTTTGATGATCTGTAAAGTATCCCTCTTGGGACGGTTAATGTCTCCTTCAATCTGTCATGATAAATTCTATTTATGGGTTACCCGAGATACTTGAGGATGATGATTATCGATTGTTTGGAATTTAGACTTGCCTGGTAGACTACTAGCTAAATCATTTGAAGCTCAGTCGCTTTGATTCCACAATAGATTTGGAAGGATAATAGGTTTCCTTATGGGATGAGTGTATAAGGGACATCGGGCTATCAAGCAATTTATAGGATATAATGTTAATCCTTCGACTCATCTCTGTGCATGCTATGGTCGTGAAGATGTTGTTTTGGCCAGGCTATGGTGCATGACATTCCAATAAATCTAGGGAAGTTAATTTTTACCAAGGCATGTGATTTTGTTAAGAATAGAACTCGAGGAGGACGTCTGCCGTTCCCTAATCTTATTTCTGCCTTGTGTGATCTTCATGAAGTACCAATACTACCCTCATATAGGATTATGTCACCTTTTGCTCCACTTATTGGCCAGAAACTAACTGCCTTGCCTGCTGGTAGAATCAATTACAATAATCCTAACCGCCAGCAACATCAACAGCCACCACAGCCATCCCCTATTCATACATCTCGAGTTCCTAGGCAATCCCCTCAGCCGCAGCCACTTCAGGGCCAGAATAGCCAGATAGAGGCTATGTTTCAGCATATGATTCAAGCTCAGGCTAGAACTGATGCTAATATAGCCTTAGCTTGTGAACAGAATAGGAAGTGGGCTGAAGATCTTAGGATTGGCCAGAGAGGTCACAGGGCTTTCATCAGTGAGATAGATCCCAAATATGCGGAGATTTCAGCTCGTTACCCTCAGAGTCAACCTGACCCTTATACTATGCCCGATTGGATTCCACCTGTTCCACCACCAGTTTTATTCCAGGACTATATGCCGTCATCTGTAGGACAGGGTAGTATGTTTACAAGTTCGT
This sequence comes from Gentiana macrophylla, assembly GCA_026214975.1. Classification (NCBI taxonomy): domain Eukaryota; kingdom Viridiplantae; phylum Streptophyta; class Magnoliopsida; order Gentianales; family Gentianaceae; genus Gentiana; species Gentiana macrophylla. Next base: position 52,712 of record JAOBSW010001120.1, read on the forward strand.
TTGATGCATCCATGGGCATGGGAGGTGTAACTTCAGTAGCAGATGTGACAGCAGGGCTCGGATCGTTTGGATTGGAAGGTTCGGTGACGATGACGACGACGACGAGGCAAACTCAGGCTACATTTCAAGCTTCTACGTCAGTGGATCCACAACAGTTTAACTATGATTTTAGTACGACTCAGTCTCTAGGGGCTGATTTTACTTAGTATGTTTGGATCTTTTTCGCTCATTTCGACTCATCTTATGATGAAGATGAGGATTACGATGGAGATGAGTAGTTAAGTAAACTTTTCCTATTTTACGATGTATGACGATATACTTTGGTTTGATTTTTATTTTAGACGGTTTGATGTACTCTGTGGTTAGTACACTACGCAGTTTTACGTTTTTCCGTTGTTTCAGATTATTAAGATTTTTCACCCTGTTTTAGATAAAATTACATGCTTTCACAATCGAATAAACTCGATAAAACATCCGAAATGCAAAAACTGTGATCGAAAATCGTAACACCGCCCGCGCCGGTACTACACCGGCCCGCGCCGGTCTGGTGTTCTACCGACCTCATTCAGGTTGTTTCTTACCTATTTCTGGCACTTCTATATAAGGAAACTGAGGGATCACTCCTCAAATTGCCAATTCACCTCTTAAGTCTCTCGTTTTCTTATATAGTCCGTATAAAATGTCCGATCATTCGTCAGTTAACAGTTATTCTCCTCCGCATACCCCAAACTCCGTACTCCCTAATTCGCATTATCCGTTTTTCCACCCCATTCCTTACAATTATATGAATGAATCAAATCCAAACCCTTTTTTGAGTAATTTCAACCAATCACCGGTGCTGGTTGAAAGAGGTCTAAATTTTCGAAAAGTGGATAATTGGGCATTCATAAGAATGGAAGCAGATGGGTGGGACTATTTTTGTCGTATGCCCAGAGGAAGAATTAATGTTACAATGGTAAGAGAGTTTTACTCGGTACTTGCAGAGGCTAGTACTCTAGAGTCGTTACAGTCTGTTACCATCAGAGGTACTATTGTTCCTTTTACTTCTACCATAATCAATCAAAATTTTCATATACCACCAGTCCAAACATCACCCTCTAGTCATTATGAGTATCAGTGGAGACTTGATACCGCTGAAGGATTTATTAACAAATGTTCGGAATCTTATCAAGTTTTATTCCAACATTATAATAGGGATAGAAATGTCTCCACTGCCGCTTTACTTCCCCATTTGAGAACCTGGAAACGTTTCATCAATTCACGAGTTTATCCAACTGATGATTTCTCGGAAATCAGTGATGATGAATTGTTACTATTGTATGCTATAACGAAGGGCAAGTTATAGATCGGGGAATATTGATTCGTAAGCGGTATTAGTTTTGCATTTGGAAGCAGATCGATCCGTCACCTATGCCTTTTGCATGGTGATTTCGAAATAAGTGTTCGTTTGGCTAGGGTACCGGAAAGAGCGACAGATGAGTACTTTCCAGCTCGCCTTCCTCAGGTAGGGCTACTACCAGTCGATATTCCGGGAGGATCTTCAAGTGGAGAAAATTAGATAGTTATGATGGTTGTAAGGAATATCGAAGGTAATAATAATGGTAGAATAAATTAACTTAGAATAAATTAGTCTAATTATAACTTAGATTAACTTAGTTTCAGTTTTTTTTAGTTTATAGTAGTATTTAGTAGTTAACTTGTACTTTTTAATATTGTAATATATTTGGTTGTGTTAATGTTTTTTTTTATTATGCTATATTATATAAACGCTAGTCTATATGACACGTAACAATATTCACCCGTTATAAAATTTATTTTAATTCCTAAACCAGTTTTTTACTACTCATTACACATCGAGACGATGCCAATTCGTAAGTGGGGAGTAGAGATTGGTTAGTAAATAAAATAAATTTAATAGGTTAGTAAATAAAATAAATTTAATATATCAATTACTGATGCACTTAGTTTAATCAATCTTAAGGAAATAAACGAAATAATATATAATCATTATAATAAAAATGATATATTTGGATAGAATAAATTTTTAATTAAGTAAACTAATCTCGATATATTATTTCTATATTATTTATATCTATGTTAGATTTTTATCAAGATTTTAAGTATGTATACCTAGATAAATAGTATGAAATATTAATTTTTTTATGAAATTAGACAAAAGTTACTTATAATTATAATAAAATTTTAGAATGATTTTTTTCTTTTCAAGACAAGTATGAATTTGGAATCGGATTAGGAATGATGAGATTTTTGGCATTACTTTGACTAACTATGGCCAAATAAGCCTACCCGAATGTAATTACCAATTTTTGTCCCCACCTCAGCCTTGCAGAGTGATCAAGACCTCACTCGAAATTAGCCATTATGATTAACTAGATATAACCGCCCTTAACTTAAATTGGTCTACATTTCCTTGAAATCCCGCAAGTTTAGTATGTACTTATGGATAGCGGTGACGACATCGAAATTCAATAATGGTATATGCTGAGATTGGAATAAATATTATTCGGAAGGCAATCTATTATCAAAAAGTGTTATTCTCTAGAAAAAGAAAAAGTTGAAATAGTTAAGTGCTGATGTATTCGTACTCACCTTATGACACTTGAAAGACAGTCGATTCTGGTAATGAGTTCGGATATGTTAGTGAAAAAAAAAAAAAAGAGATGAAAACAGTGTCAGGATGTTACTAATCAAGGTATTTTTTTGATCAAAAGTTGAAGGTGTAAGTACGTACGACTTGCCTCTATTTCTGTTGATTTTCCTTTGTTATCCTTTCGATTAGCCAAACACCCTAAGCCTGAACGTTATAAGCCATTTTGTCAACTACTTGACTTAGTCCTTGATTCCGAAATTTCATATAGTGGCGATTACAAAATTATTCTAAGTATTTTATTTTATAGTTATTAAGTAATTCATGTAGAATTTCATTTAGATAATATTTTATAACTAATTTATTAAGTTATACACACTTTTTATTTTTTTAATAATCTTAGATAGATAAAATTAATATGATTATAATGTTGACAGCATGCGTTACTAAGTTAGGAATTTAGTCTAGAAGAACTATATTGTTTGCATTATAACGGTTTTATATATTATCGCTTATTTTGCTCGAGGGACGATCAAAAATTTAAGTGGGGAGTAGTTGATGTATGATAAAAATATAACCATATTATATAACTTTTTATATCGTATTTACGATAATATCGTATAAATTCTATAAAAATATATCTAAAAACACATAAAAATCGAAATCGTTATAAATAGATATTATCGTTATTATTTTAGTAAAACTTATAGTTTTTATGATCAAAATTATGTGGCTCGTGTTTTTGATTGCTTTGAGTGCGTGTGATGGAAAATCAAGAATTAAAACCAAATAAAGATTGAAATGGAAGAAAGATATTTTTCAAGATCCGCCCGAACCGAAAAAACCCGGCCCGAGAGCGGAATCTCTCGCCACCAAAGACATTGGGAATTTGTCTGGAGAGAATCTCCATCGTAGCACGCCCGCCGCCGGTAGATTACACCGCCCGCGCCGCCTTGTATTCCACTCTATAAATACTCCTCATTTGCAGCTTGATGGAGTGGTACCAATATATATATATCATATATATATATATATATATATATATATATATATATATATATTATCTTAATCTAGTTTGTAGTTCGTAAATACCAGTAAACGACACTCTGTCGAAATAATAATGTAGTATAAGTATCGTTTTAGTAATTAGAAGGTTTATCAAGGCTCGTTGTTGCTAAAGGAGTTGTTATTTCCGGAGAATACGGCTCTGACGCTACAATTGTAATCTGGTAACTTTTTAATGTATTTATGTTTGTTTGTTGTTATTAGTATCTATATAATAGTTATAATGATATTAGGCTAACTCTATATCTAGCCAATATATGAAATTGAATTAGTTTATCTTTTTAGGGAAATAGATGATGACTATTTTAAAATTGAATTAAAATCGATTATAATGAATCTTTTTCTATCTTGCAACGTATTGATAATATTCGGATTGACGTAATTAATCAAGATGAATCGCAACATATAACCTAATGATGAACCCGACCTGAGAAGTTAGGATATGAGATAAAGGATAGAAAAACGGAGAGGTAAAATTGGCGAGTGAAAGCGTGACAACGGAATCCGATTTCCTACCCGGGGCGATTTGTCTTGGGAAAGATGAATCTTATTAAATTTGTGTTCAAGATCGTAACAATGTTAAAATCAACGGTTTAATTGAAACTAACACCGAAAGTTAAATCGATCCGCTCGACAACGGAGCCTTTTGAATAACATCGGCCGTTTGACAAATGGAACAACCTCTTTTATCCGGGGTAGATTTGTACTGCACTGCTCGTGATTTAATCGAGATTAGCATGGGGCGATTGTGGAGATTAAAGCGATGACAATTTGACATATGACAATTTCATACGCTCGTGTGAGGAGGAGTTGTCTAGCTCAGGAATACACCGATTCACATATAATTGATTCACCTTAAAATAAGGAAAGATCGAGCACATCTATTTCTACTAAAAAGAGATACTGATTCAGTGACATATTCTTGGCTAGTCTTTAATAATATTACTAGTATTTATATCTTATATATTGTATTGGTACCTATATATATTTATATATATATATATATTTGTATTTCTATATGCTTATATATATATTTTTGTATCTATATATATATATATTTGTTTTAGTTTTATGCATTTATTTACTGTTTTAAGGTTACTAAATAGAAAAAAAGAAAAATTGCGACTTAGATTGAGTTAATAATAGCTTCTTGGTGTTTAGCCACACTCACGATTACCATACGTTTCTCGAGGATTCGACACGACTCACCATACTAGCACTACAGTTTGACCCGATACACTGTCGGTTAAGGACTGGTTTAGCACTAGAAAAGGCCACGTCAGTTATACGCATTATTTACAGTGTATTTGCCTTTTCCGGAGGGACTCCAAACGATGTCATTATTATGTGCCTCGAAAACTTCTTGAAGACTCTTACTAGTCGCGTGTATACATTTCCAAATCGGCGACGCATCGATCTTTGGCTTCTCAAAGGGGTTTCCATATTTACTGACGAGGATCGAAACCCAAAGAGAGGAGTCGTCTGTAAGAAGTTGCCACGTCAACTTCCCCAACAGTGCAATATTCATAGTCCTAATATTTTTGAATCCAAGCCCTCCCAAAGACTTTGGTCGACAGAGTTGGTCCCAAGATAATAGAATGAAGCTTCCTCCTCCCTTTCTCTTCCCCCAAAAAAAACTGACGACAAATTTTTTCGATAGGTAATGGCTTTCGGGAGTTTTACCGTTTGCATTACGTAATTCGGAAGTGTTGACAGCGAGCTCGTGATAAGAATAGTCTTGCCAGCTTTAGTTAGCGCATTCATCTTCCAAGTGCAAAGTTTCTTGCGCATTTTTTCCAAAATGTAACTATACGGTTTGATTTTCTGTCGAGACTGAGAAAGCGGGACACCCAGGTAGGTCCCAAAATTATTCGTATGAGCCATTTCGAGCTTCCGAGTAAGGAGTTTTTGTTGGCAAGCAGAGATGTTTTTGGAAACCATGAAACTCGACTTATCCACACTAATTCGCTGCCCCGACATTTTGCAAAAGTCGGCCAACACCCGATGAATAATTGAGGATTGACTCTCCGAAGCTTCTGCGAAGAGAAAGAGATCATCCGCAAAAAATAAATGGGATATGGCCGGACCATTCTTTTTTAATCGAATAGGCTTCCATTCACCCCTACCAATTGATTCTTCGATCAGCCGACTGAGAGTTTCCATGCAAAGAACAAATAAATACGGTGCTAGGGGGTCACCTTGACGGAGTCCTCGTTTTGGGGTTATCGGATCTAGTTTTGTTCCATTCCACAAAATCGACAACTTAGAAGAGGACAAACCAAACATAATAAGTTGTGTAAGTTCGTCAGAAAAGCCCACCATTTTGATCGTGGACTCCATAAACTTCCACCGTTCATATGCTTTTCTAAATCAATTTTGAGCATCATAAATCCCTTCTTGCCTATTTTTTTCCGAAAGGTATGCAATGATTCCTTGACAATTATGATGTTGCCCGTGCTACCACGTCCAGGAATGAAAGCATCCTGTGATTGACTAATGAGTTTATCAAGGACCATGCGCAGCCTGTTGGCTATAATTTTAGAGATAATCTTGGCGATCACATTTGACAGGGCAATTGGCCTGAAATGAGCAGGAGTTTCGGGGGGTGTATTTTCGGTAACAATGAGATGAGTGTTTCATTACACTCGGCGGGGAAAAAGCCACGGCGAAAGGCACTAGTAATGAAATCAACAACAGTGTTTACCTGAGCCCAGCATCTTTTGAGAAAGAAAGCAGGGATGCCATCCGGACCCGGTGTTTTGTAAGATCCCATGTCGAACACAGCGTCTTCAATTTCCTTCTCAGACACCTCCCTATTAATTAATCTGGAATCAAGGTCAGATAGAGTTTTTAATTTGGCCATCAGTTGCACTTGTTCTCCTTCATCATCCGATTGGTATAACATAGAATAAAAGTCCCTGATCATTTTTTCAACATGGAGCTCATTGCTGGTCCATTCCCCGTTAGAGTCTTTTAGAGTAAGGACTTTTCTTTTAAGCTGCTTCGTAATGGTAGCAAGATGGTAAAAGTGTGTATTTCTCTCGCCATCCACAATCCATTGGAGTTGACTCCGTTGGTGCCAGTAAGTCTCTTCTTGATCGAGGATGGAATTGAGTTCCAAAGACAAATCTACATGAAGGTCCGAGAGAAATTGTGAAGGGGCTATTTCCAAACTCGATTCTATTCCTTCAAGACGAGCTAGGCAAGTCTTCTTTCGCTCAAAAATATTTCCAAAAACTTTCCGATTCCAAAGTTTCGCCTCTTTCTTAAAATTCGTGAAGGTTGCACAAAGATCCCCCGTGTAACTCCAATGTTTCTCCACAAACTTTTCAAACTCTTCATGTTCGAGCCAGGCTCGTTGAAAGAAAAAAGCCTTCGGATCTTTACGTTTCTTGATTTTCTCCGCCGTGATTAATAAGATAGGGTTGTGGTCTGAATGTACCCTCGGTAAATGTTTAACCACAGCAGTCGGATAGGCTTCAATCCACTCAGTAGTACTCCAAGCTTGATCTAGTCTTTGCAAAAAAAATTCCCCTCGACGAGTAACACCGGACCAAGTGAATCGGGGTCCGTGGAAGGGGATCTCCATCAAACAACATTTCTGAGTCATTCCCTAAAATTTCGCCGCATTAAATCCTCCAACCGGTCTTCCACCCCTCTTGTACTTTTGAAACGCAACTTGATTCATGTCACCAATTAAACACCAAGGATGGGTAACAACGGAAAAAAGACGTTCAAGATAATCCCATAATTCATTCCTCGCCAACGGAGTTGAGGAGGCGTAAATTAAGGAGTATATCGAGGAAATGATCCCCGACTTTTTGTAAGCAATGTTTAAGTAGTAGTTTGTCCAAGACAGAATGTGGAGGTGGGTATTTTCTTCATTCCAAAAACACCACAGTCCACCCGAATAACCACGCGCTTCCACCACAAACACTTTGGTAAAAAAGGTTTTTTTGAGGACCTGTTTAGCTCTCTCGCTCGAACATCGTGTTTCCATAATAAAAAGTACATCAGGCTTGTGATCAGACAAAAGTGAGCTAAGATATTTAAGAAGTTCTGTAGAGCCCGCCCCACGGCAATTCCAGGCTAGAAGTCGCATTAAGTCAGGATTTTGAGGAGGAAATCTCCATCGAACTATCAAAAAGAGGATTAACCTCAACCAAATCAACATCCATTGTCGGCCCTTGGCTTTCCTTATCCGGAGGCTTGGATTTCGTATAGTCCCCTTGCTTTTTAGGAGGAGCGGAATGGTCCCTCTTGAGAATTTTTGTTACCTCCGGTTGCTCTATAGAAGATCCCGGAGTCATGTTGGTTCGGGCAACTTCTGTTAGGGGGGGTGTTCGTTGAAGTGATTTATTCTTGGCCGAATTCGGTAACCTGGAGTTTTGTGGTTGTTTATCAGTCGTGGTGTCATTGCCTTTGCGTTTGGAAGATTCAATTTGGTTTTTCTAGGTATTTCGAGGGGCTGGTTTCTGGTTCGAAACAGAAAAATGTGACTTACCTCCTTCAGACGAGGTTCTTACTTGGGTATTGTTGGTTGTAGGTGGTTTCATGGATATTTCCGCTATTTTGGCAGGTCCTCCATGGGATGGGATCGAATTAAATTGTTGTTGGGGGCTTTCCACATCTGTTATTCCAACAATTTCAGAATTTTGTTCTTTGACATTCACCGCATTAAGAATTTCGAACCTTGAACCTGTACTCTGGCACTGCTGATTTGGGGCTGAATGAACATTTTCCTGATTAGCGGCAGCCGCTGTTTTAGCATTTTTGGGTCCGGAGGTGTTCATTCTCCTCCTCGTTTGTGCAATCATCCAAGGTCCGAATGGTTGCTCTTCGGTAGGTCCAGTTGGTGCAGAAGGGACATTTTCTTGAGGTGCTGCACCATCAACCGGTTCAGAAACTCTACTCGGACATGTATCTTTATGCTGTCCAAACTTTCCACATCCGTAGCAAATGAGTTGGAGACCCTCGTACTCCACCTTATATCGTTTTCCATTTAATCGAATACTCGGTTTCAGCACTTTTCCGAGTTCAATTTCCACACAAACTCGAGCAAATTTGCCTCTAGCATTTTCTAAAGTTACCGTATCCACTTTAACCACTTTTCCAATGATGTTACCAAGTCTACGGACCAAAGATTCGCGAAATACCTCAATCGGAACCGCAGGAAAACGGATCCAAGCAAACGTAGATTTTATTTGATGTTCAAAGGGGTGGAAGAAGGGTCTCCATTTAGTCACATAGAGGTAGTGACCTTGAATCATCCACGGGCCATCTCTCAGTGCTCTCTCGTAATCCATTGAATGGGCAAAGCGTGCTATGTAGTATCCGTTTTCAAGGTCGGTAAGTTCTAGTCTTCCACTCATGTTCCACAGAGAAGACAGCCTGTTATAGAGGTACTTGTAGGAAATTGTTTTTCCTAGCAATTTGATGATTAAGGCTTTCCTCCATGGCCTCCACAAATCGAGACACTCATCAAGGGGGATAACAACTTCATCCTCTTCCGCTTCTCTGCCGAAATAATTATCAATAATGTCTGCATATTCCTCATTTCGGAGTCATCTTCTTCACCTATATAAATTCCCATATCAGCGTATCGTGCTGAGACAACATCCACTCCACTTCGGGTGGTCGACGCCGGAGTGTCATCAGAGGCCGTCGGTGATTTGCCCCAAAACCTACTGCGGTTCAGCAAATCTCTTTGTTGCATTTTTCTAGTCTGCAAAATTTCCATTGTATATTTCATCTTACATCCTTATGTTTTTTTTTTCAGGGGTATTATTAGAAGATAAAGTAACAGAAGATGAATGGAGTTCGAAAAAGAGATAAAGATGATATATTGTCAAGATAATTTAGTAGTTTGAATAAAAGATTGTTTATTTGTTTTTCAAATTATTAGAATTATATTTGGATTAGTTTTTAGGATTATCTCTTATGATTTCTCCACTATATAAGAGTGATCCATTCTATGGATTTCAATCAATTCAATAAAACCATTAGTTTGTGTCTTCTGTTCTGCGTATTCTGATTTTCTTCATGGTATCAGAGAAAGAGGCGGGGGTTCGAGTGCCTTAATATTGGCGAACCCTCGCCCGATCCTTTTTTTTTTCGCTTAAAAAAAAAAAATCCTCATTTTTGCATATTTTCGTGTATGCATTCTCATCAATTTGGTTGAGTAAGACTGAATCAAACATGCATTGGTTGTTTTTTCAATATTCGTTCAATTATTTGTGCATTGCATTATTTTAATTTAAATATCAATAAATCAAAGTTCATCCTTCTTATCCAAATCCAATTTTTTTTTTTGTAAGTCCAGTTCGTCCATTTTTTTAGTCATGGTTGCATACAGAACATAATTCCTCTCCTTTCATGCATATTGCGTCTCAAAAAAAAAAAAAAAAAAAAAAAAAAAAAAAAAAAAAAAAAAAAAAAAAAAAAAAAAAAAAAATATATATATATATATATATATATATATATATATATATATATATATATATATATATATATATATTCATCACAGATTGTGTCTTAAAATAAATAAAAAATTGTGGTTGTTGCTCTAGTCCTTCTCATGTCATATAACATCATCTCTCTTCTTTGACATCCATTTATATTCACTTTCGTTTATGATGCAATTAGAAGGAAAAAAAAAAAATTTGCAGATCTATGACATCGTCTACAATGAAGACGGTGCTACAGTGAAGACAGATCCCTCCATCGGATGGTGCTAAAAGTAAGACAGGTTTGCAATCATCGGAGAAAATTGAAAAGATTTTTCGACAAACAAAGAAAGAGCCACATGCTAAAAGCCAGGAGCCAAAAGAGCCGGGAGCCAGAGCTAAAAGCCGTGGGTGTCAAAAAGTCGTATCAGATTCCTGGTTGACGGCAAACGTTGCCTTCAACCCCGGCAACGTTTGAGGGAGGGTATTAGAAGATAAAGTAACAGAAGATGAATGGAGTTCGAAAAAGAGATAAAGATGATATATTGTCAAGATAATTTAATAGTTTGAATAAAAGATTGTTTATTTGTTTTTCAAATTATTAGAATTATATTTGGATTAGTTTTTAGGATTATCTCTTATGATTTCTCCACTATATAAGAGTGATCCATTCTATGGATTTCAATCAATTCAATAAAACCATTAGTTTGTGATGAAGAAAATCAGAATACGCAGAACAGAAGACACAAACTAATGGTTTTATTGAATTGATTGAAATCCATAGAATGGATCACTCTTATATAGTGGAGAAATCATAAGAGATAATCCTAAAAACTAATCCAAATATAATTCTAATAACTTGAAAAACAAATAAACAATCTTTTATTCAAACTACTAAATTATCTTGACAATATATCATCTTTATCTCTTTTTCGAACTCCATTCATCTTCTGTTACTTTATCTTCTAATAGGTATCTTACATCTTTATGTTATGGATGTGTATCTCAGTATCTCCGCCCTAGAAAAATGAACAATAATTACCAAAATATAGTGAGAGGATGAAAATACGGTCATTAGAACCATAAATCATGCAGATTTAGGAGAGTTTAGCATTTATCTAGTTAAAAGGTGAAAGATTAGTGACGCATTTCTAATTTCCTAGCTATTGGAAATTTGTATTTTTATTTTTGACAAAGCTACTGGATATTATTTTTGTAAAAAAAAAAAAATTTGTCTCCCACCCTTAAATAATACTTCCTCCGTTTTTTTTTATCTGTCACATTTCAGTTTTTGTCATTTCTTTATTTATCTGTCATTTTACATTTCCAATGCAGTATTTATTATTTTTTCTTCTTTTACCAACAAAATATTTACATCACCAATTAAAAAAAGGGCCAATTATTTAAAAGGACTGATTTTCAACTTATAGGGAGTAATAGACACTCAAATCTTATTTAGTTATAAGGACATTCTAATTTAGTGGATAAAGAAGAAGAAAAAAAAAAAAGGAAAGGAGGAAAAAAAAAAAAGAAGCGCTCAAAGGGGAAAAAAAAAAACTTTTTTTTTTTAATTCACCATATTCTGAATGTCATATATTTTGATTTAAAACTCGGATCATCATAATTTTTTCACTAAAATTCATATTTTTTCGTCTTCTTTATTCTAAAATCAAATTTGATATTTTTCCGAATAAATTTCATAAAATCAATTTTTTTTTCATAAAAATCGACGTGACGTATTGATCACCGCTATGCATTGACCACCTACCGGGATCATTGGCCACCGGATCCATTAACCACCCCGATGCATTCACGCCGCGATTCATTGGCTACCATGATGTATTGACCGACCGCGATCCATTGGCAACCTTGATCGATGACATCTCATTGTAGCGATTTATGCAACGACGCCTCTCGTCAGAAGCGATTTACGAATGACACTTATCAGCGATCTATGTAATGATGTCTTATCAGATCGAATTACGCAATGACTTCTTATGCATCGGACATCAATGTCGCTGCATGATGTTCATCAACGCCATCGCTTCGTAAATCAACGCCATCGCATGTTTCATCAATGCCATCGCTTCTTGACATCAATGTCATGTTGCATCTTAAAAAATCAATGTCACCAGCGCTTTTTTTTTTTTTTTTTTTTTTTTCGCTTATCTTTTTTTTTTTTTTTTTTTTTTTTTTTTCCTTCTTTATCATTTGAAATTAGAATGTCCCTTATAACTAAATAAGTTTCTTCTTAAAATTAGAATGCCCTTATAACTAAATAAGATTTTGAGTCATTCTAAATGATCATTAATTCTCTAACGACGGCCTTATAACTAATTTGCACTTAAAAAAACACAATTCCCATACTAAAAACTCATTACCAACAAAACATTTATATCTTCAATAAAAAAATACATTTCAAATACACATATTAATTACTTTATTAATCTGTGTGATTATTCTCTCTACGACATTTATATAAACGGAGGGAGTAAAATTTTACAACCGTAACTCCCAGAATTGGGATCGTCTGCTGTAAGTCCGCCTCTGCTGTGCTGTGATCAAAACGGCGTCGTTTCGACGCAAAACGACGTCGTTTTGCTGTGTGTTGTTATTTTTTAACTCTGAACCAAAACGACGCCGCTCAAACTCAAAATGACACCGTTTTGACGTTATAGCACCGTCTGCCGTGAATCCGCCAGAGCAGAGGATCCGAGCTCTCCCTCCCATTATCTCAAAATAAAAAAAATAAAAAAACTCCCATCTCCTACGATTCGTGAAGCTCTCCCTCCCCCGAGATCGCACCGCTCCGACGAGTTGACTGGCGGATGGAGGAACAGAGACGCTGGCAAGAAAAATATGACCAAATCGCATTAAGAAACGGGCCACCAGAACGCGAGCAGACGACCAGCCCTCGGAAGCAATCGGTAGCATTAAGCAAAGAATAGGGTTTCGGAGTCCTGAGACCTGAGACCAGAGACATAGAGTGGTTGTCGCTGCCTGCCTCCCTTCCTCATACTCTGGACTTAGTCAAGTAAGTAGTATTTCAATTTTCTTCATTCTCTTTGTTTCGAAGTCTCATTTTCTCCCAAGATGAGACTTTTTGATTTTTTTTTTCTTTCTAGATGATATCTTGGTATTGTGTGGGAAAGAGTATCGTTGCAAGTTGTATTTATGAGAAATTGTCTCTCATTCATGCTTGTAGTGTAGATTAGATCCAATTCTATGTAGATTGTATTTTGAGTTGATTTCCATTTAAGCTTATGAATTTCATTAAGAAGATTTTTTTGTCTGTTAATTTTTGTTTTTCATAACTTGAAATCCTTTTTTGTTTAGTAGAAACAAGAAATTCCATTTACAATGTAATTTTTTTAGCATAAAGATAGGAGGAAAAAATGGCGACAAAAAAAGAAGTAAAGAGAACGATGTACCCCCTTTCTAAAAAAATGGTATACCCTACCGTTGAGGGTCCCCTCACCCCCGGGTACCCCCTTTCTAATCTTATTATTATAGCAAACCCACTACACAACGTAGATGCAGTCTGTTTTCCAAACCTCATAAATGGTGTGGCCCCCTTAACATACACCAGAAAAGTAAGGCCAAGTAATCCCAGGAAGTTCCAATGTTATTCGAAATGATCTTTGGCGTAATTAGAGCTTTTTTTCTCCTTGGACAAGATTGTGGTATAATATTTGAAGATGCATCTTTTCTAACAAAATGCAGCAAAATATTGACACCAAGTTGGTGAATAACTTCTTTAACCTCTGGTGATGATGGCCTAGAAAAATCAGCAACCAAGTCTGATTCCAAAGACCTTAAGTACACCTACAAATCATTTTTACATTCCTTGTAGATTCCATTTTTTCGTATTTTCGGGCATGCAGTTCCTGCTTGACTGTATACAACTCCAACTCCAATTGATGAATGTAATTCAAGACTTGTGGATCCCCACGAGCCAAAATTTCCACATCTTTCAATGCATCTACCAGGACTGCTTTTGCTTCTCGAAACTCCACAATATTCATGCTTCCACCCGTCTTCTGACCTGCTTGTAATATCTAAGGGAAAATCGAAGTTCCTATTCCATTACACAAAGTGTACCCAGTGATGATGGAGGAAATGATGAGATGATAAAGAAATTCTTTAGAAAAACGAACGGTGACGGAGAATTGATTGGACGGGAGCAGCCCAAGCATACTAGATATATTCTACTTTATAAGGTCCTTGGCAGAATGAGAGACACGCTCGGAGATAACGGAGGTATCCAGAGGCTCAATTTTCTTCAGCAAGATAGTGATGACAGTGAATTTACGGCTAAAACTATATTTCCTAGCTTGATGAAACAAAATTGTCGAAAACTCCACCACCCCCGACACCAGGTATTAAACAACGGACAACAGATGCCTCTGTGGAGGAATAATCTCGTTGTTATATTATATTACTGATGTTGGTTAATTTTCTTTCAGGTATGCTGTTGTTTAATATTTACTTTTACATTTTAATTTGCTTCTTTGGCTTATCATTCAATGGTCAGTTCCTTATAATCTTTTAATTTCTCTGATTATTATTTTTACGTTTATTATATTTTGTTATTGTTCTTTGGAGTTAATGTGGTCTCAAATCGTTCTTGGATCATTGAATTAGAAGTTTCCTTGAACCACTGTTTGATTCTTATTAAATACCATTATGTGTTGCATGAACAGAGAAACTTTGATTTTCGCACCATTTATCTTCTCCGCCTTTAGTACCTGACTACCTGCTTCGAATCAGGTAATACGCTTTTTCATGGTTTGTACATGTTAGAAAATATTGAATAAATGTAAAAGAAATAGTGTGAATGTCATTGACGGCTAGGGTTGAGTGACTTAGGGACCAAGATTTGTATTTACTACCTTTCCTTTTATATCTTGTAATTTCTCCATTATAAGTGAATGGAATAAGGGAGAATGAATATAAGTCTTCCCTTCTTTTCTGATATGTATGATTTCTAACATGGTATCGGAGCCAATTTCTAACCCTAGCCGATCTCTCATTCATCTCTCCTCCTAAAGTGGCACAATTTTGTGCGACTGTCTTTCTCATGGAGTCAAAAACTGAAAACTCCATTGCCAATATATTCTCCTCCTCCAACTCTATCTCTACGACCACTTCTGTCAGATTGAATGGGAAAAATTACGTACTATGGTCCCGTTCAGTCGAAATTTTTCTCACCGGAAAAGGGATGGACCACCATCTCACTACCGACAAGGCAGAAAAGGGAGACACTCGGGCGAATTTCTGGAAACAAGACGACGCCCAAATCATGTCTCTGCTTCTAAACAGTATAGAGCAAAATATTGGAATAACATTGCTGTATTTAAAAACAGCAAAAGGCATGTGGGATCGTCTGAAACAGATGTACTCCGGTGCCGGAAACCTATCACGCATCTATGACGTTTGTAGGCGACTTCAATACAGAACAAGGTGATCAAACCTCAAGATTATTTCTCTTCCGTTATGAGTGCTTGTGAAGAACGAAACATGTACCTACCTCTTTCTTCGGATGTGACTGCAATGGAGCAGCAGCGACAAGACATGGATGTGGTTCGTTTTACGGTTGTCATTTGCGATCGAATTCGACCTGTCAAATCACAAATTCTGGGTGGTACAGAATTACCCACCTCACTGAGGCATTCTCAAGGCTCCAACGAGCAGCGTAACAGTTAACCCAGCTGATTGCTTCCTCCATCGACGATTCTGAGAAAATGGCGATGCTTTCCCGTAGCCCTAGCCGAGGAGGTCGCGGCGGATGTAATTCTAGGGGAGGCCGTGGCGGAAGAGGTGGCCGGTCAGGCCGTGGTGGTGATCGAGGGGATCGAAAGTGCGATCACTACGGCCTTACGAACCACCTTATTGATCAGTACTGGATTCTTCATGGTTACCCTCCTCACATGGCCAATCATGCTGCTGGACCAACATCAGAGAATGCGGGCAACAGTACCTTAGATGGGCTGCTTCCAACTCCACCGACACCGACTGCCAATTTTGTGAAAATGGATGAGCCGAACCCTGCTAATTCCTCATGCCTTTTTTCTACCCGGTCAAACCCATGGATCTTTGACTCCGGGGCTACCGAACATATGACGGGTCTGTCTCACTCCATTTTTAATTATCAGCCTCTACCTTCACCTCGATATGTCACTTTAGCTAATGGTTCTAAAACTCATATTTCTGGTATTGGTGATGTTATTTTAAATGATACTATTAAGCTAACAAAAATTCTTCACGTACCAGATTTTCCTTACAGTCTTCTCTCTATCAGTAAACTCACTCACGATCTAAATTGTTCTGTTATTTTTCTCCCAATTCGTGTGTTTTGCGGGATCTTCGAGATCGCGGAGGACGATTAGTACGGTCGTGAACAAAGCGGGTCTCTACTACTTCGATGCCTCACCCAATTCGTCTCTTGCCTTACATGTTGATTCCATGACTTGGCACTGCCGGCTTGGTCATTCCCCTTTACCCATTTTACAAAAACAAATTACCAGTATTTCCTCTTTAGACTCTTGTGACACATGTCAACTTAGTAAGCATCGTCGTACTTCTTTTAAGCATAATTCGAATAACCGGAGATAAACTCCGTTTGAGTTGGTCCATTCCAATATATGGGGACCTTTTCATATTATATCAAATAAATTTCGTTACTTTATTACTTTTGTAGATGATTTTTCTCGTATGACATGGATCTATTTGATGAAAGAGCGTACCGATATTACCTCGTGCTTTCAATTATTTCAGAAAGAAGTTCAAACTCAGTTTAATTGTAACATTCGTTATGTTCGTAGTGATAATGCTCAGGAATACAAAACTCACTTCTCTCGGTTTTTGTCTGATCTTGGAATAATTCACCAAACTTCGTGTTCTCACATCCCACAACAAAACGGAGTTGCAGAACGAAAAAAATCGCCACCTTATTGATGTAGCTCGTACTCTAATGATCCACATGCATGTTCCCAAGTGTTTCTGGAGTGATGCGGTCTTGACCTCCTGTTTCCTTATCAACCGCATGCCTACCAAAAATCTACAAGGTGCCTCTCCATTTTCTGTCTTTTTTCCTTCTCTACCCCCTTATCCACTTCCACCCCGTATTTTTGGTTGTGTCAGTTATGTCCAAATCCTTGGACCAGGATACGACAAATTTGATCCTCGTGCTACAAAATGCATTTTTTTGGGTTATTCCCGAACTCAGAAAGGTTACCGCTGCTACAATCCAGTTCTGCAACGATACTTTGTTATTGCTGACGTCACATTTGATGAATGTTGACCAGATACTCCCACCAATAAATGACCCTAACTTTCTCGAGCTGTTATAAGCACACCCACCACACCACCTTCCAACCTCCTCTCTCTCCCAACGCTTAATGATGCCCTTCCCGACCGCCTTCTATCACACTGTGTTTATCATCGCCGTCGCCGAGACCCGGTCGCCTCTCTCCACTTCAAGATTCACCGTCATCCAACCTTCCCATTACTCTCCGGAAAAGCTCGCACTGTGTTACCCAACATCCTATTGGTAACTTTGTATCTTCTCAACATCTATCCCCTGCATACTCGTCTTTCCTTACTAATGTCTCCCAAGTTTCTATCCCTCACTCTTTGCAGGATGCTCTATTTGATCATAATTGGCGGTTGGCTATGGAAGCGGAGATGGAGGCACTCCACTCTAATCGTACTTGGGAGTTGGTTCCACTCCCACCTGGTAAGAGGCCTGTCGGTTGCAAATGGGTATATACTATTAAGCACAATCCAGACGGGTCTGTGGCTCGTCATAAAGCCTGGTTGGTCGCCAAAGGATACACGCAAACATATGGAATTGATTATGATGAGACATTTTCCCCTGTGGCTAAGGTCCCCTCTATTCGCATATTGATTTCTCTTGCTGCAAACAACAATTGGCCTCTCTTTCAGTTTGATGTGAAAAATGATTTTTTGGCTGGGACTTGCATGATGAGATTTATATGGAGCAACCTCCGGGGTTTGTTGCTCAGAGGGGGTATTCTGGAATGGTTTGCAGGTTAAAGAAGTCGGTATATGGACTTAAACAGTCGCCTCGAGCTTGGTTTGGTAAATTCTCTGAAGTGGTTCGGGAGTTTGGTCTCAAACAGGTCGCATCGATCACTCGGTTTTCTTTATGCACACAAAACTTGGTTGTGTTTATCTTATTGTCTATGTAGATGATATTGTCCTTACAGGTAATGACATGGAAGCAATATCCAACCTCATGGCATTTCTTGGACAGAAATTTCAGACTAAGGACTTGGGCAAACTCCGTTATTTTCTTGGTGTAGAAGTTGCTCGCTCTCAACAAGGCATAGTTCTTTGCCAAAGGAAATATGTATTGGATTTATTATCAGAGGTAGGGATGCTTGGAGGAAGACCTGTAGACACTCCTATGGACCCAAATTTGAAACTTCGAAAAGATGATGGGCAATTGTTCGATTCACCTGGCAGGTACCGCCTTCTTGTGGGCAAACTCAATTACTTAACTATCACTAGGCCTGACATCTCATATGCAGTAAGTGTGGTTAGCCAATTCTTGGAATGTCCACGAGTACCACATTGGGAAGATTTGAATCCTCAGATACTTAAAACAAGCACCTGGGCTTGGATTGATTTATCGGGCCAATAAGCATTTACGGCTTGAAGGTTATATAGATGCAGATTGGGCGAGTTCACCATCGGATAGAAGATCTACAACCGGTTATTGCACCTTCCTTGGAGGAAACTTAATTACATGGAAAAGCAAGAAGCAACAAGTAGTAGCCCGATCGAGTGCTGAAGCAGAGTATAGGGCCATAGCTCACACGTGCAGTGAGTTAACTTGGATTCGTTATTTTCTTGAAGAAATTGGAATCAAGGTTGGTTTTCCTATTCCACTCTACTACGATAATCAAGCGGCCATACACATTGCAACCAATCCAGTTTTTCATGAACGCACAAAACATATCGAGGTGGACTGCCATTTTATACGTGACAAGATCACCGCCAGGAAATTTGTACACCTTATGTGAAGACAGGTGATCAACTTGCGGATGTATTCACCAAGGCTCTAGCTGGGACACTTCTGTCACGGTTTCGTTCCAAGCTAGCTATGCATGATATCCATAAGCCAGCTTGAAGGGGAGTGTTAGAAAATATTGAATAAATGTAAAAGAAATAGTGTGAATGTCATTGGCGGCTAGGGTTGAGTGACTTAGGGACCAAGATTTGTATTTACTACCTTTCCTTTTATATCTTGTAATTTTCCCATTATAAGTGAATGGAATAAGGGAGAATGAATATAAGTCGTTCTTTCCCTTCTTTTCTGATATCTATGATTTCTAACAGTACACAAGCTTTAAGTTTAATTTCTAATTGTGTTTTGCATCGATTGTTCTTTTTTTATTTGGTGCTTTGCTCGCTCTATTAAACTGGATTCGACATTAAATTTCTCAAAAAACAGTATCTTACATGGAAAAAGAATTGAGACAAATAATGCAGATTTTATTTTTTCTATAAGAACATGACTTCAGGGGTTACCATCCATATGCTGTGCAGACAAATTGTTCATTGTCTCTTTGGGTTGATTGTAGACACTCAAGGAGCTGAAATGGATTTTCTATTGAGCACTAATGACAATGGTAGAAGCCTGATGTGAATTGTCATTAGCGGCATATTCAATGTATTAGCACCGGTTCATGCGTGTTCTTGTTGGGATTTTTTTATATACCTTTTGTACCTCGACTCGATGCCCGGGTCAATTTTCTTCTGTACTGCTAATGCGTTCAGTTTGTGGACCCACCAGTGATTCCTGGTCTCGCTTTGTTGTTGAGAGTTTCAAATGCTCTGGCAAAGTTGTTTCCAATTTTTTCCGGTTGGAGTATCCCCGAGTAAATCGGTAAGTAGCGTGATTCTTGATAGTTTCCATGTCATGTATATACATATCTTTCTATCTATGACTGCATGGATGCTTTTGTTTGGTGATGTGTCCCGTATTTGATATGTATCCGAAACTAATGTGCCAAAAGATTTTAGTAAAATATTTAAAAAGTGGTGCATTATTCATTAATGGTTACAAACGTACAAACTGGTGTGCCAAAAGTTGCAGTACTATTGAAGCAATTTTCATCATGTGTTTGGGTCTATGCTACACGCATATCCTTTTCGAAATTTCTATTTAGCTATCCATTTTAGCTTGTAGTGTAAATCCTTTAGTCTTGGAAATTTGGTAAATTTCATTGCTTAGCATGTCCGGCTCTTATGCACATCATGATCCTTGCATCAAAATCACCCATGACACAATTATTAACTAAGAAGTCTTTGTCCTCTAAGCCTCATTTGTTAATTGAATCCTACTACACCTGGTGTATCAATGTCTATACTTCTAAATTCAAAAGCTAGGCATGAACCCTGTGCATACGGTAGAACCCTTGATGTCCTTTTTCTGCCTCATACGCTGATGTTGTTACTCAAGCTCATTATCTTTTTCCACTAAAAATTCATTTCATGACTTCATTATTTTAATTTGGTTTCATTAAATCTGGAAACAAAAAAAAAATCATTTTTTGGATTGAACTACTAGATCTTCACATCGTTTATTAGCTGTTCGTTTAGTGGTTGGCTAAATCGGGCTCAACAAAGAAAGATTCTTATGTTGATTGGAAGTCCTCCATATTCATGATGGACTGCATAGGAAACATGTGTTCAAGTACCCAAATTGAGCCATTTCATGTTCGTTGTGTTTGATGCTGGATATTGATCATGGCGGCTTGTTATTCGTCTGTATGGATGCTTCAACTACATCTTTTTTAATTTTAATGTGTTGAGGCTGTGTGATACGTTTTTGCTTGATGCGGTGATGTGCTTTAGCTTAGGGGTATTTTTTGCTTATATTAT
The DNA here is from genome assembly GCA_026214975.1 of Gentiana macrophylla. NCBI lineage: Eukaryota > Viridiplantae > Streptophyta > Magnoliopsida > Gentianales > Gentianaceae > Gentiana > Gentiana macrophylla. The sequence continues at coordinate 73,745 of JAOBSW010001120.1, forward strand.
AGCATGCGATTGTTGATTTTGGTTTAGCTCAGTAGTGGTTTCCAGGATTACATTATCTTGCTCGTTGCTGGGTTGTGAATTTTTGCGCTTTTGTTATGCTTAGTTTTGGCTCATTTTCTCATCTCTCATTTTATGTGATTGTCTTAGAGTGGAGAATTATGTCCTAGCTTCTTTAACTATTCTTGTGATATCTTTTTTGTCCTTCTGGTTGTATTAGATCTTTGTTGGAGTAGAACAATTTTACACATTGTTGTGTTTATATTATCTTGTTTAACTTTATAGGTTTTTCTCATTTGGAGAGCTTCTTTTTGTAGCTTCACTAATTTTGGCTTCCCATATTTCCTAGTGTTGGCTCGACATTGAATGTGTTTTGGCTCTTGTCCCCACTTTTCTTTCACCGTTGATGCCAACGCTATTATACACTTTGATTGTTGTGGTTCATTTGTGTTTTATTGTTATGACTTATTTGTTTTAGGAACACTTAGTTTTGGAGTTGGCGACTTTTTAGTGGAGTTGGTGCCATATGTACTTTTCCAGTGGAAGGTTGATGGTTGCTGTCTAGTTTTGCATTGTGGCGTATGTTTTGCTAGGTTTCCTACTCTTTTGGACAGAATTCTTCTAATGTTGCGTGTTGCTTATATGATGCCCCTTTGTGTTCTTTGCATCATGATGCGGGTTTGTGGGTTGAAGCAAGGCGTTTTTCTCTTACAGATCAGAACTAGCAGATTATTTTGGCCTCACATCACTGAAGAGCACATGATGATATTCAGCTGTTGGAATGTGTATAGAGTGTTTATCATAGGTCCTTAGGCTTTTTTTTTTATTTACAATTTTTATTTACTCGTAGTTTTGGTTTTCTTGTTTTTCTAATTCAGACCATTGTATTTTTTATGACTGTTTCGGCACATTGCTGAAGCTTAACTTAATATTATTTCAAACTTTGATGGTTATTGATTACGCTAAAAATCGCAATCAGGTAATTAAACAATTCGAATGATTCAAGTTAGGAAAGTAATAAAGAAACAGATGAATTTTATATGAATTTGGACTGAACTCTTCGAGAGAGCTGCCTACGTATCAAATCCAAGTACTGAATCGGAATCAAGTCCCCCTCGTAGTTTAGGACCTTCCTTTTATATCTCTCCTTCATGATGATAACCTTCCTTCACATAATGGGGAGTTATCATCGGTTATCTTTGGACATTATCGGACGTGGGATCTACCCACGTCTGTAAACAGTTAAGCCGTTATTGACTTTGTCTTCGTCATGCTCATTCGATTGTTCTGTCTAGAAATGTTTCTGCGTAGCGGAGTCCTGCTCCTCTGACTATTCTTCCCAGAGGACCAGCATCTGGCGAAGTCCTTCCTTGTCAGTCCGTTTATAGTTATCATCTAATCTTTATAATGGACCCGGCCCAGTTGCGAATAATCCGATCCAGTGGGCCTACACATCATCATAAGTCCCCCCAGACTGGGTTGGACTGCTTTACAGCTGCCCTAGTCTGCAATGTTTTTAACTTCCGTCATCAATGTACCGCGAAACGAGACCAAGTCACACCCGATTATTATTATAACTGTGAACTGAACCATAACGTCGTTTCTACTTCTTGTCAAATAATCACACCTCTTGTCAAATAACTCCTTTATTTCAAACCCTTTGAATCACATCTCTGCAATTACAAGTAAGTTTCTTCCTCTGTGTTTTTTCCTCTTCTTTTTAATTCATTATCTATTTCATGAGTTTGAGAGCCAATACTGCCTCTAGTGATTCTGTGGAAAAGTTATTTCGATCGCCGGAAAGGACTTCAACTGTAGTAGATAGTGAAGAAGTGAATTCCTCTAACCCTATTCCTTTCCCTGAAACCGTTATAAATGTCGATCATCCCTCTTCTGTAATTGATTTAGGGAATACTTCCACCTTTGGGGATAATCCCTTGTGCCTTTTGCCTTCTCATCTTCTTCCCCCTGGGGTTTTTACTCCTACTTCGATTGTTCATCAATATCCAGAAGACCACTCTGCCTTTTTAAACACTCTTAAAAGGGAAATCAATTGATTCGACAAAACCAAAGCCATAATGGCTTGCCATGGTGTTTCTAGCAGGATGACCAAAACCGAATTGGCCAGTTTACTGAAAACTTATAAAATTCGCACTGACCCTTTTGAAGTCGTTCTTCAAAAATCCACTGAGTATGCTTTTAGTCCCCCAGCAGGTTTCTGTACAGTATATGCTGATCAGCTACGTAGCGGTCTTCGATTTCCTCTTCCTCCCGGTTATGTTGAAGTGATGCGGTATTATAAGTTGGGTATTGGTCAAATCCAGCCAAACAGCGTCAAATTCCTGGTTGGATTCATGATATGGTGCGTTTAAATACCACCCCTTTCTCTGTAAAATTATTTAGGAATTTCTACCAATGTAAATTAACACCGGGTAGTGGGGGATGGTATCATTTCTGTCGTAGAGCCGGTAAGTTAAGACAGATTAGTATCATATCTGGTAAAGATAAAACCAAGAAAAAGTGGCAAGAGCATTTTTTCTTTGTAAAACACAACACCGAAGTGAATCTTGGCCGGTGGAATACGTCCTCTATGACAGATAAACTAAAAGATCCCATATATCTTGCTCTGGTTGAGTATCTTGTGAGTAACAAAGTTTCTTTGACTCTGAACACAATGAGCTCTGCGTTGGTGAATGCTGCCCAGTGACGGATCTTTTCTAGGTTATACAATCCTTACCGGCAGTGTACCGGGTCAAATTGTAGTGCTAGTATGGTGAGTCAGGTGTCGAATCCTCAGGGAAGCGTGTGGTAATTCAGAGTGTGGTTAAACACCAAGAAGCTGTTATTAACTCAATCTAAGTCGCAGTTTTTTTACCAAGTACATAATCTCTAAGCTACTAAAACAGTAAATAAATGCATAATACTAATATAGATATATATAGATATAAATATATATAGGTACCAATATAATAAATACTAATATAGAAACTAGTAATATTATTAGAAACTAGCCAAGAATATGTTATTGAATTACAATCTCTTTTTAGTTCAATGGATGTGCTCGATCTTCCTTTTTAGGTCTAATTGATTACGTGAAACGGTATACTCCTAAGCTCAACAATTCCTCCTCACACGAGCGTATGAAATTGTCATATGTCTAATTCTCTGTCCAATGTCATCTTAATCATGGGTCACTCCCGTTTTGTCATACGGCCAGTATTTTAAGATCTGTCGATTAAACAGGTGATTTCAACGTAATAATCTCTCGAGTACAAATATTCTACCCCGGGATAGGAAATAGGATTCCGTTTGTCAGACGGCCATTTTTACCCTCCGGTCTTTCTATCCATGATCTCATAACCTAACTTCTCTGGTCAGTTCATCATTAGATTACGACTCCGTTTATATTGGTTAATTACGTCAGTACAAACATGCCATTAAGTTCAAATAGAAAGAGATTCATCATAATCGATTTTAATCAGATATTAACATAGTCATCATCCATTTCCCTAAAAAGATAAAACTAATTCAATTCCATATCTTGGCTAGATATTAAGTTAGCCTAATATCATTATAACTATTCTATAGATACTACTAATAACAAACAAACATAAATACATTAGAAAGTTACCAGATTACAATTGAAGCATCAGAGCCGTATTCTCCGGAAATAGCAACTCTTCTAAAAACAACGAGAAGAGTATAGGGGTCAGATTACAATCTGGCATAGTATAGGGGTCATGCTGACTCTGTGGATACCTAGCAGAAATTTCTGCATATCTGGGATCTATCTCACCTATGAAAGCTCTGTGGCCTCTTTGGCCAATCCTAAGATCCTCAGCCCACTGCCTATTCTTTTCACAAGCTAAAGCTATATTAGCATCAGTTCTAGCCTGAGCCTGAACCATATGCTGAAACATAGCCTCAATCTGGCTATTCGGCTCGAAGTGGTGTGGTCGCTGTGGATCGCCAGGAGTTCGAGTCTTTGGAGTATGAATATGAGATGGAGGTGGTGGTTGTTGTTGCTGCTGGCGATTTTGGTTGTTATAATTTATCCTACCAGCAGGTGAGGCAGTTAATTTTTGACCGATAAGTGGAACATAAGGAGACTCAATCCTATCAGATGGTAAAACTGGGACCTCAAAAGTAGTACACAAGGCTGAAATAAGATTAGGGAACGGCAGACGTCCCCCTCGAATTCTATTTTTAGCAAAATCACACGCCTTGGAAAAGATAAGTTTCCCCAGATGAATAGGAATGTCATTCACCATAGCCCAGGCAATAATAACGTCATCTCTACCATAAGCGCAAACATGAGTGGAAGGAGTTACATTATGGCCTAAGAATTGCTTAATTGCCCTTATGTCCCTAATACATCTTCCATATGCAAATCTATTATCTTTCCAAGCAAATTGTAGGGTCAAAAGCTTCTTTGGGCCTCATATGCCTTAGCCTTTGAAGAGTAGCAGGATGGTCTAAGCCCAGCATGATGATAATCATCCTCATCGGGTATATCAGGCAATCCATAAAATGTATTTATCATAACTGGACTGAAAGTAACATTAACACTCCTAAGAGGGATATAAGTCAATTCTTCAACAGTAGCTGGATCATAAGTTGATAGAACATAGTAAAACTCAGCTACCATTGTGGTATTAATGTTATCAGTTCTTTCCATGGCTATCTCCATCCATTCTCTATCAGCAAAAATATCCTTTACCTCCTTTCCTAATGAATCAAAGTCTATACCCCTTTCCAACCAGATTCTGCATTTACTGAAATACTCATTATATGCTTGCTTAGCCTCAGCACTAGCAGTTTTATCAAAAGAAATGGCTTCTTCCAAATCAGTTAATGGCCCAGGTTCTATAACCGGTACTACATCAGGGATATCTTGCTTTCTTTTCTTAGGGTTTCTCCTAGAAGAAGAGGCCATCTACGATATTGGTATGACAAAAACAAAAACACAAAAACAAACAAAAACAAGCTAAAGATTACTTAGATCAAAATAAAAATTTAAAATTCTATAATTAAAATAAAAATTGAAATAATTGATATATATATATATATTGTTACCTTTTAATGCTAGAAAAAACAATCTAGGTGCCGGAATGTATGGTGGTCGCCGGAATGAGGTGAAAAGAGAAGCTTTTCTTGCCAAACTTCAACCTTTTTGCAATGTTGATGTTTTTGGGTAGTGTGGTTGAAGAGAGGATGATGAATTATGGAGTTTGTGATATAAAAGTGGTGAAAAGTGATATATTTTTGGAAGAAAGGGGAGTTGGGTCGGGCGAAATGTGCAGAAAAAATGAGGAAATGGAAGAGAAGAAGAAAGGGCGGCTGTTTGTTGATATTAGATTTGACACACCGGCGCGTGCGTGTGTACCGGCGCGTGCCGGTCATTTATTTTTGTTCAAAAATTATGTTTTTATCTATAATAAACCCAGATTATATCATATAAACATATTGTAATTTTATCAAATTATTTATATGATATGAGACAAGTTTATTATGATTTTATAAAATTTTTATAAATTGTATGAAAATCTAATATAATACTGAAAATACATATTTATTTTTTATATAATAATCCTACTTTAAATCACGTATGATAAAAATAGGGTCATTATAAATTTTTATAAAATTTTTATAAACTTAAAATTAATTTTCTTTTTAATTTTTGAAAATAACTTAAAATTTAAACATACAATACTTATATTAACTCTAATTCTTTCATCCTCAAGTCCTCAAGATTTCTATCATATCGATCCATTAACCTTATTCCTAGAAATGATGCGTTTGAATTTTCTCTTTGTTCTCCCTCGGGATTTTCGGATAACCACCTAATCGTTCCCTTCTTAATAACATTCAAACATTCATCCTGGGATTTGGTTGTACTTTCACCACATCGTCCATTATGTTCACTTTTTCCACAAATTCTACATCTCATTAGAAACTTTGCTCTTCTCTTTATTGTACTCCTTGATTTACCATTACAAAGTTCTCTTTCTCTGGCTTCGATTAGCAGTTCCTTGTTTAACTTAGAAACTAAGGCTTCTATTTTAAATGCGACATCCTTATCCAGACCTAATTTTAAAAGTAAAATAAAAACTCTTATTCTATCTAAGAAAGACATCCAGTTCTTTTACGTCTATCCGGTAAAAGACTAAACTACTTTAAAATGCATAATAAAGTAAATTAGAAAGATAGTACCCGTAATCGGCTGAGTTTAGAATTTCTGCTTCCTTAATTTGTTGGAGGGTCGATAAGCAACATTACTTCTTCTGCTTGAGGTACCCCTTCAACTTCCACGAATAACTTTACCCTGTGGTCATTAGCTATAAAAGTTGTTTTTCCATCAGTTAGTTCAACAGCTCCAGACTTATAGACTTTAGTTACGTCATATGGACCTGTCCATCTAGATTTAAGCTTTCCTGGAAACAACTTCAAACGCGAATTGTATAAAAGTACTCGATCACCTACATGGAACTCACGACTATAGATTTTCTTATCATGGAAAGCTTTCATGCGTTCTTGTAGATTCGAGCATTTTCATAAGAATCGAGTCGAAACTCTTCCGATTACATTAATTGAAGTAATCTATGATCACCAAATGACTTTAGGATCAAAATTTAGGAATTTAATAGCCCATAAAGCTCGGTGTTCTAATTCAACAGGAGATGACAAGATTTTCCAAAACTAATTTATAAGGAGAACACCAATTGGTGTCTTAAAGGTCGCTCAGATGCCCATAATGCATCATCTAGTTTTTCTCGCTTGATTTCTACGATTTGAGTCTCACTGTTTTCCACGATCCATTTTAATTTCTCTATTAGACACCTCTACTCTGGCCCACTAGTTTGCGGATGATAGGGTGTTCTAGTTTATGAGTTACACCATATTTCTCAATTATTTTAGTAAATGGTCGGTTGCAAAAATGTGAGCCTCTATCACTAATGATAGCCCTCGGAATGCCATATCTTGTAAATATATTCTTTTTAAGGAACCTAGCACAACCTTGGTATCATTAGTGGGAAGAGCTTCAGCTTCTCCCATTTCGAGACATAATCAACCATTACCAGAATAATCTTTTTCCAAACGATATAGGGAAAGGTCCCATGAAATCTATACCCCATACATCAAATAATTCACATTCTAGAATCGAATTTGCATAGGCATTTCATGTTTTTTCGATATATTCCCCACTTTTGACAAGATTTACAAGATTTTGCATATTTATACGCATCTTTATATAGTGTAGGCCAATAAAAACCACATTGTAAAACTTTAAAAGCGATTTTCCATCCTCCATGATGCCCTCTCCGCCTCACGATCATGACAAACGATAAAACACTTAAAATCTCATTATCGAGGATACATTTTTCGATTATTTCATCCGAGCATCTTCGAAAAGATCCAGTTTCTCCCAATAATAAAACTTTAAGTCGTAAAAGAATTTCTTTTCTCACGCCAAGTCCAAATGAGACGGGATGTAATTCTGTGTAAGATAGTTAACAATATTCCCAAACCATGGCGAATTCTCCTTTAATGGTATTCTATCTTTTAATAATTGCATGGTTGAGGAGTATCGATCCTAAAAGTTGTTCATCCGGAAATGAATCTCGTATTTCATTTCCTTTTCCTTCATCATTTTCCATTCTACTTAGATGATCTGCTACTACATTTTCACTTCCCTTTTTATCCTTGATTTCAATATCAAATTCTTGAAGTAACAGAATCCACCTAAGAAGACGTGGTTTAGCATCTTTCTTACTTAACAGATACTTCAAAGCTGAATGGTCTGTATAAACTATAACCTTAGAGCCAACAATATAAGATCGAAACTTATCTAAGGCAAAGATTACGATAGCAGTTCTTTCTCTGTAGTTGCATAATTGAGTTGTTTTGCATTTAGAGTGTGAGATGCATAGTAGATTGCTTTGAGTACTTTGTTATATCGTTGACCTAAGACACTCTCTACGCCTAAATCACTTGCATCACACATAATTTCAAATGGTAAATCGATCTGGTGCTACCAAGATCTTGGTGCGATGAGTCAACTTCGCTTTTAGGTCCAAATGCTTCCATACATTTATCATCAAAGTTAAATGGTACATCTTTTTCAAGCAAATGACTTAGAGGCTTTGCTATTTTTAAAAATCGCAATAAATCTCTATAAAATCCAAAGATGTCCAAGAAATCCTCTCAAAGTTTTTAAATTCTTTGGTGGAAGTAACTTTTCAATTACTTCGACTTTAGCTTTATCTACTTCAATACCTACTTCAGAGATTCTATGACCTAGAACAATTCCTTCTGATACCATTAAATGACATTTTTCCCAGTTTAGTACTAAGTTGGTATCTTCACAGCGTTGCAATACTCGTTCTAAATGCGATAAGCATTCATCGAAAGAATCTCCATAAACACTAAAGTCATCCATAAAGATTTCTAAGAATTTCTCGACCATGTCAGAAAATATTGCCATCATACATACATTTGAAATGTGGTGGTGCATTACATAAACCAAATGGCATTCGTTTATAAGCAAAAGTTCCATATGGACAAGTGAAAGTGGTTTTTTCTCTATCTCCTGCTGCAATGAATATCTGTAAGTAGCCTGAATAGCCATCTAAGAAACAGTAATATTTATGTCCACTTAATCGTTCCAACATATGTACGATGAATGGAAGTGGATGATGATCTTTCTTAGTATGATCATTCAGTTTTCTAAAATCAATACACATTCGATATCCTGTAATTTCCCTTGTCGGAATCCATTCATTTTTATCATTTTCTTTTACCATGAAACCTCCTTTCTTTGGAACTACTTGAGTCGGACTTACCCATTCACTATCTGATATGGGAAAGATTATCCCCATTTCTAATAGTTTAATAACATCTTTCTTAACAATGGTTTGCAAATTTGGGTTGAGGCGGCGTTGTGGCTGAATACAAGGTTTAGCTCCTTCATTCAGAATGATCTTATGAACACAAATCTCAGGACTTATTCCTCGAATATCTGCCACTGTCCATCCAAATGCCTTCTTATGTTGTTTTAACATTCTAAGTAATTGATCTTCCTGTTCATTAGTTAAGGTTGATGAAATAATAATCGGTAGTAGATTATTAGTTTCAAGAAAAGCATATTTCAAATTTGAAGGAAGTGGTTTCAACTCCAGATTCCTTGGTGGATCTTCTACTGAAGGTTTTAAAACTGGTCCTTCTAGTTCTAATTTCAAATATTGATGCCATGGGTGTTTAAAAAATATTCCTTTATTTAGATAAAGGATTATTTCTCTCATTTCAGCATCATTTTCATCTTCTTTATAGATGGATAATGCCAAACATTCTTCTAATTTATCTTCGTACTCTTGTAATTGGTCATCATAGAATGTAGATATCTTATCTATAAAAGAACATGATTCTGGTGATTTGTATGGGTGGTTCATAGCTTTGAAGATATTAAAAGAAACTTCATCTTCATTAACTCTTAGTATCAGTTCACCCTTTTGAACATCGATTAACGTTTTTCCTGTAGCTAGAAATGGATGACCTAGAATAATTGGCGCTGAATATCCTTCTTCCATTTCCATTATTACAAAATCCAATGGGAAGTAAAATTTGTCTATTTAAACCAATACATCCTCGATAACTCCCTTAGGATGTTTAATTGATCGGTCTGCCATCTGAAGGGTCATTTCAGTATTTGCAAGCTCTCCTATGCCTAGTTTCCTATAATCCTCATAAGACATGAGATTTATACTTGCTCCAAGATCACAATGTACTTTTTTAAACAGAAATCCTCCAATCTCACATGGAATGGTAAAACTACCAGGATCTTTAAGTTTAGGTGGTAACTTATGTTGAAGTATTGCAGAGTATTCTTCATTAAGGCATATATTCTCATACTCTTCTAACCTTTTTTTGTTTGATAGGATATCTTTAAGAAACTTTCCATAGGTAGGCATGTTGATTAGGGCTTCGATAACAGGGATATTGACATGAATATGACGAAAAGTATCAAGGAAACGAGCATACTTCTTATCAGTTTTTATCTTTTTAATTTGATCTTTTGGTGGGTAAGGTAAAGATTCTAAGTCTATAACCTTTGGTTTTGAAGTTATACTCTCTTTTTCCTTGAATCTTTGAGCATTACTTGGTCGCCATGTTTCACTATCTTGAGATTTTTTCTTTAAAGCATCCCCTGTATTATCTTTTTCAGTTACTTGCAAATCTTCCTTCCTTTCTTCCTTGTTTTCAGTATTGTTTTCTCTTACGTGTTCCTTAAATAAGGTTCTCGTGTCACCTTTGTCCATTGGATCTTTCAGAAGTCTAGTACTTTGACCCATTCCTCATCCTCACTTTCAGGTTCAACAACTCTGTCTCGTCTTAAGAAATTTTCAATAATTTCTTCTTCTTCATCAGTGAATTCAAGTTCATCTGAGGTTTCTATATTCGTCTCAATTTTACCATCTAAATCATTCTTTACGTCATTATTTCCTGAGTTTTCTGCTCCAGTACTTCCACAGAGTTTTCTACTCCTAGTAATAACAACATTTACCTCTCTTGGGTTTCTTTCGGTATTACTTGGTAATCCTCCTGGAGGTCTACTGTTTTTACGTTCTCCTTCTCTACTCAAATGATCTTCCATATTCCTTATTGACGCTTCTATAGTTCTCATTCTGGTATCATGTCCACTCATGGATGTTTTTAACGTATTCATATCCTTAGTGACTGTACCTATAGAAGTTATCATAGTTTCCACATTTTGAGCTTGAGTAGATACTACACCCATCATATTTTCCATTAATTTCTCCCATTTATCAACTCCTTCAAGTTGAGTTGAACTTTGGGTGACTGGTATACTTTGAGTAGTATGTTGTGGATATGATCTAGGTAATGATTGCAGGTTCTGATTCGCGGTATCTCCTTGATAAACTTGATTACTATATGAATTCTTATATTGAACTGGATACGGTGGTTGTCCTTGCTTACTAGGGTTTTCAGACCAACGAAAAGTAGGGTGATCTCTTCTAATAGCATTAAACGAGTTTGAATACGCGTTGTTCAAATTCTTATGCTTGTTGTAAAAGATCACCTCCTCCCTTGAATAACCTTCTGGTTCTTCTATCCCTAATGACACATTATCATGATTTGAGTAGTCATTTGTTAAATTATTTTCCGAGTTAATATTATTACTAGCTTGTAAGCCGTCAAATTTCCTACTCAAATTCTCCAAGTGTGCTAGAACTTCCGTATTCGATGTACATTCTCCTGCAAATGCTACTTTTCTTGTGCTAGAACCGGTTTCCCACATTCGGTTATTTTTGGAAATCTTTTCAATAGCATCGTAAACTAATTGGGCTTCACTCATCATTAAAGAACCACCACATGCATGATCAACGCCTCACTTGACGTGAGTCTTTCCTTAGTTTCTGACGAGAAAAGTTGGATTTGCATATCTAAGGAATAACCATGATCCGGACAAGCTCTTAATAGTTTTTTTAAATCTTTCCCAAGCATTCCCAAGCGTTTCTTCAGATCCTTGTCTAAAGTTAGCAATTTCAACCTTTAATTCCAAATTCCTCCCAGGAGTAAAATATTGTTTTAAGAACTCGGTTTGAATCTCCTCCCAACTTGTCAATGAATGATGTGGGAGTGACATAAACCAATCTCGTGCTCTTCCTTTTAAAGAAAAAGGAAACATAGACATCCTCGTTAATTCACGATGAGCACCTTGACTTTTGGCTGTATTACACAATTCTTCAAAAAGATAGAGGTGATGATGTGGATCTTCATCATCTTCTCCTAGGAATTGGGCTCTTGTGTCAATTAAACCAAAAAGATGAGATTTTATTTCGAAATTATTTGCTCCTTCATTTGGTAAACGAATTGGATTATTAGTCTGGTTTCTTCTTACGGTCTGATCACAAATAGGTCTCGGGTTTGGTAGGTTAGGGTTATTATGATTATGCTGGTTCCGATTCTGATTATTTCTATTATTAGGATTCTGGTTATTTGGTATTGGTAGATTCTGATTAAGGTTGTGTCCAAGTCCTTGGGCATGAGCAATCCCTTGTTCAGGTGTTTCATCACTAGTTTCGGCCATTCTTGTTTCTCGATTTGACGATGATTCGTCAGGATTTCCCTGACTAGTATGACCACGTTTACTCTCTACTCTTAACTGCCTTTCATAAGTATTTATGCCAGGCTTATAAGGAGTGAGTGGGGCCTTACCGCTTCTGGTCATCAACTATCGAAAAGAGAAAATAACTCGAAATTGATAGAAGTAAAAAGATTGGTAATTTACTTATAAGGTAAGTACCAACGAAAAATAAAAAAGAAACGTGATAAGAAGAGTGTTGACTTATCCTCGAGAATTTTGAGCTAATACAAGTAGTAACCATAGACACAATGAATTAGCGTCGTGTTCCCCGACAACGGCGCCAGAAAGCTGACGGATCTTTTCTAGGTTATACAATCCTTACCGGCAGTGTACCGGGTCAAATTGTAGTGCTAGTATGGTGAGTCAGGTGTCGAATCCTCAGGGAAGCGTGTGGTAATTCAGAGTGTGGTTAAACACCAAGAAGCTGTTATTAACTCAATCTAAGTCGCAGTTTTTTTTACCAAGTACATAATCTCTAAACTACTAAAACAGTAAATAAATGCATAATACTAATATAGATATATATAGATATAAATATATATAGGTACCAATATAATAAATACTAATATAGAAACTAGTAATATTATTAGAAACTAGCCAAGAATATGTTATTGAATTACAATCTCTTTTTAGTGCAATGGATGTGCTCGATCTTCCTTTTTAGGTCTAATTGATTACGTGAAACGGTATACTCCTAAGCTCAACAATTCCTCCTCACACGAGCGTATGAAATTGTCATATGTCTAATCCTCTGTCCAATGTCATCTTAATCATGGGTCACTCCCGTTTTGTCATACGGCCAGTATTTTAAGATCTGTCGATTAACCAGGTGATTTCAACGTAATAATCTCTCGAGTACAAATATTCTACCCCCGGGATAGGAAATAGGATTCCGTTTGTCAGACGGCCATTTTTACCCTCCGGTCTTTCTATCCATGATCTCATAACCTAACTTCTCTGGTCAGTTCATCATTAGATTACGACTCCGTTTATATTGGTTAATTACGTCAGTACAAACATGCCATTAAGTTCAAATAGAAAGAGATTCATCATAATCGATTTTAATCAGATTTTAACATAGTCATCATCCATTTCCCTGAATAGATAAAACTAATTCAATTCCATATCTTGGCTAGATATTAAGTTAGCCTAATATCATTATAACTATTCTATAGATACTAATAATAACAAACAAACATAAATACATTAGAAAGTTACCAGATTACAATTGAAGCATCAGAGCCGTATTCTCCGGAAATAGCAACTCTTCTAAAAACAACGAGCCTTGATAAGTCTTCTAAGTATTACAACGATACTTATATTACATTATTATTTCGGCAGAGTGCCTTTTACTGTATTTACAGAACTATAAACTAACTAAAGATAAGATATATATATATATATATATATATATATATATATATATATATATATATATATATATATATATATATATATATATATATTGGTACCCCTCCAAACATCTGCAATGATGGAGTATTTATAGGCAGGGGTAGCACACCGGCGCGTGCCGGCCCCTTCCCGGCGCGTGCCGGTGCTACAGTGCTTATTCCCTTGTGTCAGACCCATGTGCTTGAAATGATGAAGATTCCGGCACGTGCCGGTCACCTCCGGTGCGTGCCGAACTGTCAAAAACATTTGTTGTTAATTTTTTATTCTTTCGCTTCTGATTCGTTGATTTTTCTCGTATTCACCCTGTATCAGTAAAAAACAATTCCCACGGTAAATCTGACAACAAAAGCTATAATTTATACTAATTTTATAACGATAATATCTATTTATAACTAATTAGATTTTTATAAGTTTTAGGTTATATTTTTGTGAAATTATACGATAATATTATAAATACGTAATAAAAAATCATATAATATAGTTATATTTTTATCATATATCACCTAGCTTCTTACTGTGGGTCCTACCGGCTATGTAGAATTCACCAAAGAAGAATATACAAAACGTAGGTTTTGAATTTATATTTTGCTCTTGTCCTTGAATACAATTTAATTGTCTTCTGTTTATGCAGTGGCTAATGTGGATGATCTGATTGGCATTGACGTTGATGAGGAGGAGGACACGGAGCAGATGCAGGAAGATTCTGAGCAGACTTTATTAGTAATTCCTGAGCACGGTGAGGTTTCTGCTCAGAAGGAAGCTGGGGATATAGGTGCTGACTCTGGCGAAGCTGCTCAGAACACCATTTCTACAATTGATCCTGCTGCGCAGAAACTGCTGAGCACCATTGACACGGTAGAGTTGCCTGTCGAAGAGGAGCTTCCTGGTGATCAATCCACTGGTTTGGATGCCGTGCCCTTAAGGGCCATCTCTCAGAAGAACAAGAAAAGGCACAGGTCTACATCCTCTGGTAGTTCTGCCAGTGATTCCTCCTTTAATTTTGAAGCCATGTCCGCTGAGGACTTTGCTAATTCTGTAAGTAACTTCTTTGTTGAGTTTTTTTTATTTATTTTCTGTTCTTTTGCTTTCTGACTCTCAGTCTTTTGCAGTGTTACTATTTGGGTAAGTCTTTGCATAAAAAGGCCTCCGGTATGGCTAAGGAAATTGCTGCTCTGCAACAAAAAGTGGCCAGTTTAGAGGAAGCCAATGCCAGAATGACTAGCTTGGAAGAAGCATATCGCTCTTTGGCGTCCTCCGAAGTTGCTGCCCGTCAAGAGGTTGAGCAGCTAAGCATCAAACTTAAAAATGTTGAGGACTTGTTAGTCACTCAAGGTGAACAATTAAGACTGAGAGACCAGCAGCTGGAAGAGAGGGACAGGGAAGCCCAGCAACACCTCGCTACTGTGACCAAGTTGAAGGACGAGCTTGCAGAGACTGTGGAAAAGATGGAGAGGGCTCCTGGCCAGAATGTTGTTCAGAAGGTTGTCTCTGATTGTAAGGCTTCTCCACAGACTTATGAAGAAATCCAAATCATCCTTGCCCCTGCTCTGCGCCGAGGGTACACTCTTGGCGTTGATGAAGCCAAACCAGCTGACTTGGTGATTGGCACTCTGCCTAATCATAAGTTATATGATAAGAAAGCCGGTGAGATCTTCACTAAGCGGTATGATGAATACAAAAATGGAGAAGATATCGTCCGCAAGTATGCAAAGAAGAAATCTGCTCAGTCTTCTGCTCCTCTCCTTCATCTTGATGTCATGTATTTTGTTCTTGAAACTTTGATAAATAACTTCTGGTTTTGCTGCAACTTTTGAGCAGCTTTTTATGTAACTTTGTTAACAACTCTATCTGATCTTTGTCTTCGATGTATGATACTTTGCCCGTTAGCCATTTGAATTGGCTTTTATTTTGATATTTTTCATTTTACAACCTTATTCCCGTATTGCGCTGCAAAGAAGTTAGGACTATTTATCCTTAGCTTCTTTATGTATACAGTTTATTCTGCCCATAGAATTTTTGGTTTGATTTTTTGACTTTATATTGGGTTTTCTGCCCAGAATATCCTTGCGCTGCAAGTTTTGACATGTGATTTTTCGGTGGGTCTTCTGCCCAGAGAATTTTTGCGCTGCAAGTTTGATTTTTTGACTTTATATTGGGTTTTCTGCCCAGAATATCCTTGCGCTGCAAGTTTTGACATGTGATTTTTCGGTGGGTCTTCTGCCCAGAGTGTCCTTGCGCTGCAAGTTTGACACTTAGATCTATGATGGGTCTTCTGCATAGAGTGTCCTTGCGCTGTAAGTTTGACACTTAAATCTATGATGGGTCTTCTGACCAGATTTTCTCTTGCGTTGCAAGTTTTACATTTAGAGTTACGATGGGTCTTCTGCCCAGAGTGTCCTTGCGCTGCAAGTTTGACAGATTTTCTCTTGCGCTGCAAGTTTTACATTTAGATTTACGATGGGTCTTCTGCCTAGAGTGTCCTTGCGCTGCAAGTTTGACACTTAGATTTACGATGGGTCTTCTGCCCAGATTTTCTCTTGCGCTGCAAGTTTTAATGTTTGATCTTTCGGCATTGTGCCTTAGTTTCTAGGTTTCAACACAACTTAAAATATCCACACATATAATAAAGAAAATTAATAAAGATATGCATTCAAAGGATATCAATTGCAGAAGATAAAAATTGTTCTAAGGAAAATATTTCCTTAAGTGAATGGCATTCCAACTTCGAGGAACTGTCTGTCCAGAGGCCTTAGCCAGTTTATATGATCCTTTACCATGTACTTTAATGATTTTGTAAGGACCTTCCCAATTTGGGTCCAACTTTCCAGTTGGACCCTGCCTGCTAGCTTCATTCCGCCTCAAGACTAAATCGCCTTCTTTAAAATACGTACCTTTGAATTTGGAGTTGTAGTATTGAGCAATCCTTTGCTTGTACTTTGCCATCTATATCAGTGTGATGTCCCTTTTGTGTTCCAGCTCATTCTTGATGTGCAGCATATCAACTTCCTGGGTTTCTGGACAGTACAATTCTGTCCTGGGCGATTTATGCCCAATTTCTGCTGGTATCACTGCTTCACATCCATATGCTAAGGAATATTGAGTTTCCTGTGTTGCAGTATTTGGGGTAGTTCTGTATGCCTATAAGATGTTGGAAGATGGTCCACCCAATGAGATCCTTCCTGCTCCATCCTTTTCTTTAACCCTTGCTTTATCTACCTGTTTGTCTGCTCAACCTGCCCATTGGCTTGAGGATGGGCCACTGAAGTAAAGTGTTGAGAGATTCCTAGGTTTGTGCACCAGGTATGCACTCCTTGATCTTCAAACTGTGTGCCATTATCAGAGATGAGGACTTTAGGAATACCATATCTGCACAGTATATTTTTCCACAAGAATTTCTGTATTTGGTTGGCTGTGATGGTTGTCAAAGGTTCTGCTTCCACCTATTTAGTGAAGTAATCTATTGCCACTACCAGAAACTTGAAATTTCCTGGTGCTCTGGGTAACAGTCCCACGAGGTCTACACCCCACTAATCAAAGGGCCATGGTGATACAATTGGTGTCATCTCTTGTACAAGATTATGTGATAAATTATTATGCACTTGGCAGGCCTTGCAAGTTCTGAATAGCTTCTCTGCATCTTTTTGCATTTCTGGCCAGTTATATCCAAAGAGTCTACATTTTTGGGCCAAAGCTCGTGCTCCTAAATGATTCCCGCAAATTCCAAAGTGAATTTCTCTCAGCACATAATCCCCGTCTTCTGAGGTGACACATCTTAACCAGGGAGCTGTATAGGACTATCTGTATAGCACATCATTGAATAGAGCATACCTCGCTGAGAGTCTTATCAGTTTTTTGGCACGTACTTTATCTTCAGGGGGTACTCCATTTCTCAAGTACATTATGATTGGATCCATCCAAGTTTTTACCTGTGTTATAGGTTGTACTTCAACTTCATCACAACTCTTCTATTTTAACTGTTCAACCAACACTTTCTTGTTGGACAGAAAATTTGAACCTAGCTTAGATAAAGCATCTGCCCTGGTATTTTGGGCCCTAGTTATCTGTTCCACCTCCACCATTAAGAAGTTTTGCAATTTTCTTTGTGCAACCGCAAGATATTTCTTCATGGGGCCTTCATTAGCTTCGTATTCTCCTTTGATATGATTGGTTACAAGCTGCGCACTTTCAGGTTCTGCACACCTGGTTTCTGTGCTAGGTTCAATCCAGTTAGGCCTGTAAGTGAGCCTTAAAGTTCAATTCGATTCGGCGTGTTCGGCTCGTATCATCAAATGTAGAATAGGGCCTTGGAAATTGGTATTCGGACAAATGAGCCGAACATGTTCGAACATGTTCGGCTCGTAGAGTTGCAGGGCTTCAATAATTCAATTTAGCCTGGCCCAGTTTAAACTCCAACCTCTAAGTATGTATATGTCACATTAAGAGTTCAAATTTTATAAGTGCGTCAAATGATCTTTGTTATGACATCACTTAAATAGTTATGTGACATATGACATTACTCTAATCTTTCTAATATATATATGTCACATTATTCTATCTTCATAAACTCCCACGTTTGTGACACAATTCTATAATCTATTATATTTATTATTCCAATTACATGTATGTGTTATTATATATATTTTTTACTTAACATTCTTATCCTCTTTTACATTCACATAAAACAAAAAAAAAACTACTTCCTACTTTACACAAAACCATGTGTCGTCCCTACCTCTACCCTAGACCCTTCTAGAAAACCACTATCTCTATCTGTCATTTATCAAACCCACCCCACCTTCTCCAAATGAACCGTCCCTTTCTTTTCCCTCTTTATCTCTTCTAAATGAAGAAAACATATCTTCTTCTTTCTTGTTCCCAGAAAATCTTTCATTCTATTTCCTTATAACAAATTTGATTTTCTCTGTTTGAAGAAACGGAAATGGTTTCTCTTCTTCTCCTTCATCCGAAATAACTCTCTGAAAAGTTTCTATCTCTGCAACTATGGTACTGTTAGCTCTCTGATGCTACCATTTCTCTGATCCGAAAAGTTGTATGCATCACTTCCAAAATAGCTTCTTCTTCTTATGATAAAAGCTAGCTTTCTCTGCAACTCTTTGTGGATAGCTTACAGATCGAGGATTGGGTATTTTTGAATTTTCGGACCGAACATGTTCGAACTATTCGAACTGTTCGAGCCGAATAGTACCGGATTTTTTTTCCCTTTTTCTAAGTTCGAGCCGAACCGAATCCTGATATTTTTGGCTCGAAAATTTTGAGCCGAACCGAGCCTTGTATTCGAACATGTTCGAGCCAAACCGAACTGCTCCAGGGTTCGGTAGGGTTCGGCTCGTTTACAGGCCTAAATCCAGTTATTAAAGCTTCATATTCCGCTTCATTGTTAGTGGCTTGAAATTCAAAGTGAAGAGCATATGGGAATTCTTCACCTTTTGGGCTAATGAGTAGGAGACCTGCTCCTGCTTCTTCTTTGTTTGAAGCTCCATCTACATAGAGTTGCCACTGTTCAGCCTTTTTCTGCTCTGCCTTTTGCTCTACAGCTAATGCTTTTTCTTCTGCCAAGAAATCAGCTAATGCTTGAGCTTTAAATTGCCGTTCTTGGTTTGTATTCGATGTCAAACCCTGCTAATTCAACCACCCACTTTGCTAATCTTCTAGACTTGTCTGGTTTATCCAAAATTTGTTTTAGGGGTTGATTTGTCAACACTACCACTGGATGACTTTGAAAATATGGTCTTAATTTCCTTGTGGCATGCACCAGGGCAAGAACTAATTTTTCCACCTCAGAATACTTGATCTCAAGGCCTTGTAGGGCTTTGCTCATAAAATATACATGCCTCTGTAACATACCGTGTTGTTTTACCAACACAGCACTTACTGCTTCGTTGCAAAAGGATAAGTATAAGAATAATACCTCTCACCTTCTACGAGGAGGAGTCGGGGTTGGCGGATGATCGATATGATCCTTTAAATCTTGAAAAGCTTGTTGACATTCGGCGTTCCACTTGAATGGGCTAGCCTTCCTGAGGATTTTAAAGAAAGGCAATGATTTCTGCGCAGATTTTGACAGGAAACGATTTAGTGCTGCCAATCTTCCTGTTAATTGTTGGACTTCTTTAATATTCTTCGGTTCGGGCATTGTTTTCAAAGCTTCCAATTTATCAGGGTTGGCCCTGACTCCTTCTTTGGATATCATATAACCAAGGAATTTGCCTGACCTTACTCCAAAAGTGTATTTCTTAGCATTCAACTTCATTTTAGTCCGTCTCAATACTTGGCAAACTTCTGTCACATCTTTCAGATATTGGTCAAGAGTCCTGCTCCTGATCAATAAATCGTCTACATATACCTCCATGGATTTACCAATCTGTTGGTTGAAAATTGTATTGACCGCCCTTTGGTATGTAGCCCCTGCATTCTTTAATCCAAAAGGCATAGACACATAGTAGTAGGAACCAAATTCAGTAATAAAAGCAGTTTTTACAGCATCTACAAGATCCATCATAATCAGATGATATCCCTTATATGCATCTAGGAAAGCAAAAATTTCATATCCAACTGTGGAATCCACTATCCTATCAATTTTAGGGGAAGTATAACTGTCTTTGGGGCATGCCTTGTTTAGATCCGTGAAATCCACACATTCTCCAGCTGCCATCTGGCTTTTTAACTAGCACTGGATTTGCTAGCCATTCAGGATATATAACCTCTTTAATCATGTTGGCCTGCAACAACTTCTCTACCTCTTGCTGGACAGCTTGTATCCTTTTTGGAGCGAAGGATATATATATTTTTGCTTTACTGGTTTTCTGGTTGGGTCAATGTTGAGCTTGTGGACAGCCAACTCTGTTGACAGTCCCGGCATATCACTTGCTTTCCACGCGAACACATCTTTGTAATCTTTCAGAATCTTGATCAGAATCTGCTTCTGCTCAGCCGGTATCCATGATCCTACACTAACTGTGGATTCGGGATCAATTTCGTCTAACATTACCGACTCCACGGGATCATTAGACTGCCAACTTTTCTCTTCCTCTGGAACAAGATCTTCCATTGTTACCTGCTGCACTTTCATCTTTCCACTGATTGTGGATGTATAGCAATTCTTCGCAGCATCCACATCTCCCTTAATAGTAGCTTCTCCTTCGAATGTTGGGAATTTCATACTGTTATGTGCTGGTGATACCACTGCTCTGAGATCGATCAATGCCGGTCTACCCAAAATCACATTGTATGCTGATGAAGCTTTTACCACCACATAATTGACTGTCAGAGTCCTGCTCTGTGACCCTTGTCCGAAAGTGGTTAATAACTTTAGCATACCCACAGGATGAATAGGAGGTCTTGTGAATCCAAAGATAGGAGTTGACACAGGGGTCAACTCTAAGTCTGTTAATTTCATTGCCTGGAATGCACTGTAATACAACACGTTCATCGCAGACCGCCTCGTGTTCACACTGATTCTTTCGACTGCATTCTTTTGTATAACCGCTTCTATTACCAATCCTTTGTTGCTCACAACGGCGGGTAATGCATCTCTCGGGCCGCATCTTGAACGGTTCTCATCACCCTTTGTTGTTTTAGCTTCCTCTTTTCTCTGCCTTTGCCACCTTTTTCTTCTTTGGCGGGCGCCTTGTTAACACTCTTTGGTCCTCCAACAATCGTATTGACTGTATTAATCGGGGTATTCTCTCTATGCCCATCAGCATCAGGAGACGGATCTCTGTGTCTCCTTTGATTATATATGTCTTGATTGTTGTTGAATTTCTTAAATTCCCTCCTTCCCCTAGGGTTATCTCCTTGCGTTCGATCGATGCATTCATCAATCTTTCCTTCCATAGCTGCTGCATCTATGTCTTTGATCAAGTCCTTGCACTGCTCAGAGTCATGTCCAATGTCTTTATGATACTTACATCACCTTGTATTGTCTCTTTTTTCTCTTGGACCCATTAGGGGAGGAGGAACTTTGGCAATTCCTTTTTTCTCCATTATTGCCAGAACTTGATCACGGGATCTGTTTAGAGGAATAAGGTCTCTGTCCTGCAAAGCACCTTTTTTCCCTAACCTTTCAGAAATGGGAGCGGTTACCCTGTCCCAAACTGATTTTCTTTTCTTGTCAGATCTATCATCAGTTTTTCCTTTTTTAGAATCCCTGTGGGATTCCTCTCTCTTGGCTCTGTTAGCCTCTTCTCCTTGACAATGTCTGTATGCAATTTCCAGACATTCTTCCATTGTGCTTGGGTTCTTGCTGCTTAGCTTGGCATGTAACCGCCCTTCTTTCAGACCTTCTACGAAGGACGCCACTAAGAACTTATCATCGAGATCCGCTATCTGAGATGATTCTCCATTGAATCTTTTGATGAACTGCAGTACTGTTTCATCGTTTTTCTGTCTGATGGTCAACAGGTATGTTCGGTTTCTCTGGAAAGGCCTTGCAGCAATAAACGCATGCATGAATTTTCTGGTCAGAGTGGGGAAGTCTGGTATGGATCTGGGGCTCAACTTGTTGAACCAATCTCTTGCCTTTCTCGTGAGAAGAGTTGCAAATGCCCTGCATTTCATCTCTTACGGTGCATTGTCTGATTCATATCTTTGGATGTCTTGATGCATATGATCATATGGATCCTTGGTACCATCATATGACTGGATTTTGGGAATTTTAAACCCTGGAGGACAGGGAAATGCATCAATGTCTTCAGTAAAAGGAGACACCAACCTAAACTCATCTTGCGTAGGTTTAAGGATGGCATCCAACTCTGCTCTAGCTTTATCACCACCTGGGTGAGTAACAAACCCTCTTATACTGGATTCTGCATCATGTCTTCCTTTTTTATTCGTATTATGAGGAGGGGTTGTTTCCGAAACTTCAACACCTAGGTTTCTGGCTTTTACAACTTCCTCAAAGATGGCTTTTATCTCCTCTCCTTTTAGATTTGCTAAGTTTTCCACTAACATCTGTTTAATTGCGTTAGGTGTGCTGGTTTGTCCTTCTTCCATTTGAATTTTCTTCCCTGTTTGTTGATTGTTGTCTTCTGGGTTCTCTTCCCTGGTTTGATTTTCCTTGTCTTGTTGACTCTGCTGTTTTTTTGAATTTCCTTGATTTTTTGTAAAAATTTCTCACTGATTAGAATCAGACCCTCCTTCTAGCGCCAAATGATTACGCTAAAAATCGAAATCGGGTAATTAAACAATTCGAATGATTCAAGTTAGGAAAGTAATAAAGAAACATATGAATTTTATATGAATTTGGACTGAACTCTTCGAGAGAGCTGCCTACGTATCCAATCCAAGTACTGAATCGGAATCAAGTCCCCCTCGTAGTTTAGGGCCTTCCTTTTATATCTCTCCTTCATGATGATAACCTTCCCTCACATAATGGGGAGTTATCTTCGGTTATCTTTGGACATTATCGGACGTGGGATCTACCCACGTCTGTAAACAGTTAAGCCGTTATTGACTTTGTCTTCGTCATGCTCATTCGATTGTTCTGTCTAGAAATGTTTCTGCGTAGCGGAGTCTTGCTCCTCTGACTATTCTTCCCAGAGGTTTATTCTGACCAGCATCTGGCGAAGTCCTGTCTTGTCAGTCCGTTTATAGTTATCATCTAATCTTTATAATGGGCCCGGCCCAGTTGCGAATAATCCGATCCAGTGGGCCTACACATCATTAGTTATGTTGATTTTGATTGCTGAATCTTTACCTTAATAATATATCAAATTTTAATGCTTAAGTTGATTTTAATGAAGGCAAAAAGCCATCCTGGTAGTTTAATGATCAAAATTGTCATCATTAAATTTATTTTTAATAGTGATGATAAGAAATATCCTTAAAATGATATGTTGACGGGACAACATAACAAAATGACGAGATATTGTATCTTTATAACGAGGGGATAATGAAGCTACTTATGACATTTTTTTTCTTACATTATACGATTTAAAACTAATATTTTTTCTCTTTACCTTAGACTTTTTAAATCATATTATTTTTTTTCTACATTATACTATCTATATCGAATCAATTTGATACTTATACCACTGAAATGCTTATAGCATTTTTTCCTTACATTATACGACCTAATCTATTTTTTTTTTTTTCCTTTTACCTTAAACCTTTTTTGGTACATTATACCACTGAAATGCTTATAGCATTTTTTCCCTTAATTTATGTGAGCTAAATCCAATATTTAATTTCCTTTACCTTAGACTTTTTAAATCAACATATTTTCTATCTTATGCCATATAAATCTAATCACATAACTTGATGTACGATGAATGTAATTCTTTAGCATTGAGATTTTTTTTGGGGATATGTATATTAGTGAAAACCAAGACTACTCTAAAAAGAATTACTGGTTCCGCCAATAGCTAAAGCCAAGAGCCAGGAGCCAAATTAAAAGTGCCAAGAGCTAGAGCTAAAGCCGCGGGTGTCGAAAAGGCGTATTCTTCATTGACAGGCAAACATTGCCTCCTACCCCGGCAACGTTTGAAGGAGGGTAATTGAAGATAAAGTCATAAGTGTCAAAAAGATAAACGATGCCGTTTGAAAAAGATGGAAAAGATAGAGTTGTTGAAATAAATCATTATCTTATTAGTATTTATCTTTATCATTTTTATTCAAATAATTAGTGGTCATCTATTAACGACCATAGCAGTTCTTTTTTTTTTTTCCACCGAAGATGAAAGTATTATTAAATCCGAATAAACATAATTTACAACACGGCCAAATGTCGTACAACACGGCCAAACGTCGTACTACAACACGGCCAAACGCCTACTACAACGCGGCCTAGCCACACTACAACCCAAAAACTAAGAACTACAAGCTACTAAACCAAACAAAACAACACAACTAAACCGAATAATAGATTGGCGGAAGGTGCTGGACAGAAAGAGAAAAAATTCTCCAAAGGATAAGGGAGTCCAGAACGCATGGATCCTCAGACAACAATCTATTAACCGACAGGCACATAACAAACTAAAACAACTATACAGAAAACAAACTAAAAAGAACGGCCGCCAGGCAACACCGCCCCTTGCCGCCGTAGTACGGTACAGAGAGCCCGCAAGCCTTACATCTCCTCCCGAATAAACAAACGGCAAGTCGCCAGCAACACCCAAAAACCCCCCGAAAATCCACAGAATGGAAACAAGCGTCAAGAAAGGACGCGGAGCCCAGATGAGACCGCACCGGCGGAAAACCTTCAACCATGGAAAGCCGGCGGATAAGCACCACTGGGACCCAAAGAAGCGCAGCCGGAGACGAAGCAATCTTCAATAGAAAAGCAAACTAAAACCCGACAAACATAAGCAAACTACACTGTCTAAAAAACTAAGCTATGAACTTCATGCCATCAGGACTCCGACGAACAACTCCACCTCACCGTAACAACACAACAAAAACCACCTGCAAGCGAAGCTAACCGGAGCAGAAGTAGAGCCACA
Organism: Gentiana macrophylla; assembly: GCA_026214975.1. Classification (NCBI taxonomy): domain Eukaryota; kingdom Viridiplantae; phylum Streptophyta; class Magnoliopsida; order Gentianales; family Gentianaceae; genus Gentiana; species Gentiana macrophylla. The sequence continues at coordinate 98,780 of JAOBSW010001120.1, forward strand.
ACCGGAGAACCTGCCTGCAGCCCAGATCGGCCACCAAAACGGCATAAAGTCAAGGATTTATGAGGCTCAAGGCAAGAGCAAAAAGGCGGCCACCGATCCGCATCCCCCCGCCACAACCAACGCGAAGAACAATCAGATCTGGAGGAAGACGAACGTCAGCCACGAACCATGGAACTTCACAGATCAGGAGCGAAAAAGAAAAACTAAACGGGGAAACTATTTACAAAGGCTGACGCCGGCAACAAACAAGGCCGCCGGTGTCGGAGGTGAAACAGGCTTGAGAGGAGTTTTTTGTCGGAAGAGTTTTTATGCAATTAAGAAAGAGAGAGAGAAAAAACTTTTTTTTTAATGATGGCCGTTGACCATAGCAGTTCTATAAATAGGACTTTGTTATAAATATACTCGTATTATGTGGATGTCCATTAGATATAATATCTACTACTCACAGAAATACTAAAATCTTGGCGCAAATTAGTTTTAATTAATAATTGAAATGCTCGACGTAAAGCGACAAAAGTGGATAAGCATTGATGTTAATATATGATGTAATCGACGGATGTATTTACACCATAAATGCGAGAAACAAAAACTATAACCTTAAAATAGTTGAAGCATTAGACTGTTAATTTAAAAACACCTTTATTTTAAGGAACTTACCAATTAGTGTAAAACAATATTTAAGCAATAACGTATCTTTTAATGAAATTCACCCAAAACATGACTAAGTTGCATTCTATAAAACATATAAATCGCTTCGGGACAAAACAAGAAACGATCTCTACAACGCATAAATATTTTGAAATTTAAAATACATTTGTTCCTATTATACAAAATAAAAAATATGTGGTATGCGAAACACTTGTCCTACTCCTCGATTAAAAAAATTAAAACTTACTATTGACAATGTCTAAATGTCACAACTTAATTATGTGCTAAGAAATACATCCCTTATAGTTTTTCTAGTTCCCCTTGATCAATACCTAGTTGATCAGCAAAGTCATTTCACTAAACATATTCTATAAAATCATTTTCTAATGTCGATTTATCCCCTTAGCTAGACTAGATCATTTAATCCTACTTGTCCAAAATACATATTCTTGTAGAACTCCCGAGAAACTCAACCTCGGATCTCTGATACCACCTGTAATACCCTACTCCCGACCCGCAGGCCCACCAGGAGTATTCTAGGAGGGTTGTTCTCTCTCTCATGCGACTTCAATAACAAGACTATATTCCCAATATAATAAAATAAATCCACAAGCTAAATTGATACATCAAATATAATTATCTCCATTACAAAATTAAAAACCAAAAAATTACAATAGCTCTAAAAATTAAATGAAGTACCATTCAAAACATTAATTTAAACTTCCTCGGATCTCGATCAAAATCATCTCGTATACTCTTTAATCCACTCAATCATTAACCTGTATTTATATTTATAGAGAAGAAAACAAACGAACAAAACAAAACAAAACCAGGAAACGAGTCGTCAGCAAAGGGCTGGTATGAGTCACGTGTGCAAGTGTTATACTATATATATATAAATAAAATATCTTGATCAACTTTTTAGAAATAACAGCGGAAGTCTTTTATTAGCTGATAGAACAAATGAATAGTACAATTTTAATATTGTAGTGCACGAGCATTAAGAAATCATGTCATGTTTTATTTACAAGCACCAAACTTTGACCGGTGATGAGTCAATACCGCCCTAACGCCATTTTTACCATGGATTTCAATTGCAGACTCACGAGAAACCAGCCATGCTCGACAACTCCACCGATTGTCGGGGAAAGAATCAAGCTTCACCGTGCAAACCTCCTACACGGCTCCAGTAACCCTATCCATGCCCAGGACCCACGCACCAACCGTCAGCCCTTGCTTTCCCGGCTGTAGCATGAATCTTTGGGGAAAATGTACTATCCCCACTCTTACGAGTGAGCATTCTAGCTACTGTCGGAAAGACTTCGAGTCAAGAGGCTCCGAGACCGGTGACTAGCCGTTCTCCTAGGCAATAACTCTAATCCCCCTAGCCACCAGAGCTTTGACACTTTCGTGCCACGAGCGAGCGAGCATGCAAGCAAGCATTATCCGTCAATTCCAAGTATCAGTTTTATAGGTTTAGAAAAAATGTGCACTAGCTCAAAACATCATAGTATTACTGTTTTTAAGAAAACATTCCAAAACGACTTCCGAGTTTAAATATCAACATTTTGATATACGTAAAATATTGAAAATAGTATAAAACACAATCGAAAATAAAATGAACTCACAGTATTGAGACTATTTCCTCGTACACTAGTTCCAAGATCGGTCCTTAGAGCAACCCTACTAAGGGGTTTTTAGCTATATTCCCTCATGCTTTATGTCATAATAGATTAATGACTTGGCAAAATACAAAATAATAGAAGGAAACTAGACAACATTTTTTAGAGACTATCTATGTTCTTCTCTATTTTGAGAGAAGAATTGAGATAATACTCTATCTCCAAAAATTATCCCTACAACATCATTATCATTACAACATCACATCACACACAAATTATCCCTACAACTCTTCTATATTTATCCTCCAATCATTTTTCTCCATATCATCCAAACATCACCAATCAATAGCCTTATCTCCCGATCACCATTACTCTTGCTCTTAGTCCACTGCTCCTCAACCGGATCAAAACGTACGTTACAATATAGTGGAATTCTCCCATGGTGAACCTTAGCTGCCCTTTTCATTTAAACTTTCCTTAGAATCCATTAATTATTTCTTTTTTTCCTTCTATTGCTTAATCCAAAACTAATTCTAAGACCCACCTTCTCACATAATCAGCCACGTTAATTTACCAAATTCCCTTCAGCAAGACACATGCCACACTCTATCCAAGTTCCTTCGGCCGCAAAACAATTCCATGCAAAAATTCATAAACAAAAACAAGGAGGAGTTGTTTCTGTGATATGTAATGAATTGGTGGCCACAAAATGACTTCCATAAGGTGAGAAATATTAATACGGAATAAGTGTCATACAGATCATATTTGTACGCGGTGGTGGTGTCCAGGTGCTTATAAAATCCTATGAATATGACGATTCCATGACGGAGTTGATCACTGATTACGACTCAAGAAGGAAGGCGATGGCGGTTTATTGTTGTATGGGTTGTGATTAGAAACGGTAGGTTCTCTTAAGAAACACCATTGATATGGTATGGTGGTTGTGATGGTGAAAAATTGGAGCTCGAAGGTCATGACAATCAGCTATGCTAGAAATGGTAGCCGGCGACGAGGACGGAAATATTTTTTTGGATCAGGCCATGGTGGTTTCAGGCTGTCAACAATGGTTACAAAAGAAGGTGAAAATATTGGTATTATGGTAAAAAAATTCATGAAGGAGACCATGTATTCGTACCCTTAGATAGATGTCTACATTTGAAGTTCCAAGAGTTAATAGACTCATTCGTTTCTTCCGTTATGATTATTTATTTCTATTTTGATATAATGAACAGTAAATATATTAAGCTATTACTCAAAAATAAATACTCCTATAGATTAGCCGTTATACATGGTTCACCCATGCGTGGGGTTTATCTGCTATAATAATCTCAACTTAGCAAAATACTATCTCATTTCATCAATCACAACTACAGATATGAAGTTTAAATTATCCTATTTTTTATCAAATGTTTGACAACATTTCAGGGACTATAATCTGCCTTACAAATGTTTAATAAAACCATAAGATAACTTTTGTATAGTAAAATAAAATAAATAAGTAAACGATCTTCTAATAATTAAACATCATGAAAATATTTATATAAAAAAAATGGTCATAGAACGATAATAAAATGATATCATGGACATTTGTTTTAAAATCTCGGTGAAACAAACGAAAAATTGGGGCGTTATAATAAATATTATATGCATAAATACAACACACAATTTTTTGGGTCAATGTTTTTATTTTATTTTTTACTACAGATGTTGTTTCAAGCTTGTTAGCATCGGTCAGACCAAAACAATGAATATTCTATCATTATATCCGATATTTATGTAATCAAATAGCGCCATGATTAAAACTTATGGTCAGCTACTTTATGAGCGTTTGTGCTGTTTTGGCAGTCTAACAATTTCCATGTGGACCATGTGGTATTGTGGTGTTTTGATGTTTAATGCTGATATTGTGTTATTGGGGTCATTGATATTCTACCGTCACATTTTCCATCCATTTCATGTACAGTTCACGTGCTCTGGTGATAATGTTAAAGTATCAAAATGCTTTCTTTCCAAGCCAACTCTTTTTATATTGCTTAATAATTAGTTTCATGCTATGCTTTGCTGCGGGGAAAAAGAATGGGTAAAGGAAAACATAGCTTAGAACATTCACCTGCTTTAATACTCCCAAAATAATTGCTTCCATTTTTTAACTTCATCAACACTGGTGAATTCAAATGCACACTTGAAATAACAAAAAGAAGGCATACATGAGATATATGTAGCAAATTATAATTTCGTGAATAGTATATGTACGTATATATACCGTGACGTAAAGTGGCTGTTTCGGTATTTGTTAGTTCTTTCTTGTTACTTAGGTTATAGGTCAAATGTATGCACCGTGTGGGTAGCCATGGTGGCTGCGTTTCAATGGAGAAGTTCTTTCATGGATTTGGCTTCTAAGTTTGTAGCCATGGTGGCTGTATTTCTCTATGGCATTTTGTTATTGTAGATCCGAGGCTCAAACGAATCAAGGATGAACTTGATATGCATTCCGCCATTCTTCTTAACAGGTTTGTGTTTGTTCTAATTTTTAATTTGCTTTTCTTCCCATGGCCGGCCCTATGTTAAGGCCACCAGAGCCTGAGTGCTTCAAGCTAGTGTGTGGAGGCAACTGATCGTGTTTCGTTAAAAGAAAAAAAATTCGTATAGATTTAATCCGATCCAACCTAATATAATATGTTAATTTTCTTTTTTGATAAAAACCCTTTTTTTTTTTACTCCAATCGATAAAGTTCCCAATAAAAAAATTTACTTGGCCCAAAAAAAAAAAGACATACAAACAAGTTTTATTAATTTTTTGCATTTACGGATGTTAAAAACGCGATAAGTGTTGGAAAAATATAGTACTTAGGATTTGACAGAAAATTAGAAATTCCAAGGAACGTTAATAACGTTGTCTTTTAAGATGTTTCGTCCCACACGATTTGTCACTAAGGGATCAAATGAAAATCTATTTCATGATACAATGGAGGTGTTTGATTCAAACAGTGACTTGTTTGAATCAAACCCGAGGACAATCAAAGTTTTTCTGATTATGTTGTCAAACTTATGAATTTTCGTCTGCATACTTACGCTTTTATAGTTTGAAGTCACTTCATAAACGAATGGAAGACTCGCTGCACGAAAAGGTAGGGTTATCACTGCATCACCGGATGAAAGCATGCAAACTTTACACGAAAGGGTAAGTACATATCAGTTCGAAAATACATGTATCTGAAAACCCCGTTTCGTTGCGATAACATTAATTCGTACGGCTACTCGTATGTAAACGATAACCAAAATATTTATTTAACAATAAGTATTTTTTTTTAAAAAAACAACTTCAACTAAAATATCCAATTCGGAGACTTGGTCTTAAGCCCAACAAAAGCGATGGCCGGCCATGTTCTTCCTATGCTGAAGTGTATGTCTGACTCGTTGATTTTGATTATATGAGAATTTAGTGAATACTCCTTCCGTTCCGAATTATCTGAGGCAGTTGCCAAAATCACACATATTAAGAAAATGGAGTTAATGCATTGACTTTAAAATAAAATGACTAAAAAGTCCTTGGATATAATTAATGTGGCATTGTTTTTTATATATCCTATTGCAATAAAGAAGGGTAAAGCAAGGAAAAGAATCATTAATGTTGCATTGGAAATGTAACTGTCTCACATAATATGGAACAAATTATTTTGGCAACTGCCTCAGATAAATTGGAACGGAGGGAGTACTGAATAGTGGATTGTAATTTCCAAATGGCATATGCACGTGAGATTCATATTCTTAGAATTTATATGAGTTTTTTCAAGGAGAGTGACGAAAGTGATTCCAACTGGTCCAGCAAGCAGAGCACTATGGTTGTAAATACTTAAATTTTTGTGCATAGGTGTGTTAGCATTCATACAACCAAACAAGAATTGAAAAGGAGAAGATGAATGCTGGAAGCTTGTGACAGTAAAATGAAAAGCATACCTAGTAGAATACAAGAGAGAGGCTTATATAGCCAGGCACAAAGCAAAACTAAAAGGAAAAAAAACTAAAAAAACCTTTAAGGCTAAAATACTAATAGCTAATATAAATATATATGCTAACACCCCCCTCAAACTCACGACGGTACAGTAAGAAGCATAGAGAGTTTGTCAACAAAAAATCTATGACACTCGACAGTGTGAGACTTCGTGAAGAAGTCAGTCAACTACAAGGATGACGGAGTAAACGATAGAGAAATGGTGCCGTGATCCAAATGATGCCGAGTGAAATGACAGTCAATCTCAATGTGTTTGGTGCGCTCATGAAACACCATATTGTGAGCAATCTGAATGGCACTATTATTATCACAATACATAGGAGTGGGGTCAGAAAGAGTAACTCCCATGTCAGCCAGTAACCAACGCAACCATATAATCTCAGCCGTAGTGGAAGCCATAGCACGATACTCTGCCTCGGTGGAAGAACGGGAAACTACATCTTGTTTCTTGCTTTTCCACGAAATAAGAGAATCACCAAGAAAAATACAAAACCGGTCGTGGACTTCCGAAAAGTCGGATCACCCATTAATCTGCATCGAAAAGCACAAAGCTCCAAGGAAGAAGTGGATGGAAACAAAAGACTCGTAAAGAGATCTCCGTAGTAACGCAAAATACGCGCAACAACAAGAAATTTCAATGGTGAGTCTTTGAAATAAAGCCCGACTAACAATGTGAACAAAGATAGGCAATATCGTGGGCGAGTGATCATCAAATAAACAAGATCGCCAACAATGGACCTATCGGAGTGGGATCTGCAGAGGAGTGCCATCATCGAGGAGTATACTTTGCATTCAGCTCGAGAGGAGTGTCAGAGGTGCGAGTGTCAGTGAGCCGTGCACGGTGAATAATATCAGCAGCATACTTGGACTGAGAGAGGAGGTAACCTCGTGGTGAGGAGGCAACTTCAATTCCCAAAAAATATCGTAAAGGGCCCAAATCTTTCATCTCAAAGCAACGGGACAAGGTTGCTTTCAAATCCAAAATACCATCAACATCATCACCCGTAATAATCATATCATCAACATATAACAAAAGGTGAACACGACCAGCAGAAGTCGATCGAACAAATAAAGCAGAGTCATAAGGGCTAGAGACAAATCCAAGGGAAATCACAACCCGAGAAAATCTATCATACCAAGCCCGAGGGGCTTGTTTAAGGCCATACATCGCCTTCTTAAGGAGACAAACCTGTCCTGGAGCATGAGAAACACCTGGTGGGGGAACCAAATACACTTCTTCCTTCAAGGTAATGAATGCACACTAAGTGTAGGTGAGGGTAGGTTAAAAAAATCCCAAAGTGGCAATGAAATTAAACCGAATGTGTGACAGAGATATAGATATAAGTCTATATCACACCCGAGGCACAGGCACGGGGCAACCGATTAATGTTTTATCTCTGTTATTAAATCATTTTTAGAGATGAGAATAACACATCAACATTAGTTAGTATATCATATCTAAATAGATCAATCCTTACGAGTCATTAACCAAAATGGTTTCATCATATTAAATCCGAGGGGCATCATAGTGTACTGCATCATCTATGACCTTAATAAAGATTATATCAACATTACACTAATCAGTGAATCATTAAACAAATTATAACAAAATTATATTCTGATTTCATCACTTTTACAATATAGTATATCATATTCAATGTTCTAAAAATCGCTAGGCGAAGACGACGCGCTACAGGGGCGCCTAGGGCCCAGGGCGCCTAGGCGGCGCCCAGGCGCTTTTAGGGGTTTTTAGGGTTTTAAGGGGGTTTTAGGTTTTTACGGGGGTTTTAGGGTTTTACGGGGGTTTTAGGGTTTTAAGGGGTTTAGGGTTTTATGCCTCTTTCTTGTCTAACACTTGGGAAAACTTGGATGTTCGCCAGATGAAAGTCATGAAACCCTAATTGCCTAGAAGGACCTAAGAGGGCCTAGAAGGGCCTAGAAGGGCCTAGAAGGGCCTAGGAGCGCCCAGAAGGGCCTAGGAGCGCTAGAGGGCCCGAGGCGCCAGAAAATCGCCCAACACACGTCGCCGCCCAGAAGTCGCCCAGAGCCAAGCGAGACGCATACAGGTGCGCTAGGAGCTAAGCGAGCGCTGGCGGCCGCCAGAGGCGATTTTAGAACATTGATCATATTCAATTAATATTTCATTGAACACTAATCAAATCAACGCTATATTTTGTTGACTCGTCAATCGAATATTAAAAGAGCACAAATTCGATTTCATCAACATTCAAACAAGACTACGGGATTGGGGATGAAAAATAAAATGAGTCAAACTGTTTTACCTTTCCGATTTGGATTCGGGTCAACCATATCGATTGAAATCGAGCATGAAGCAGACTAGAAGACGTGTTTATTGACCAAGAAAGGTCGGACCTTTTGCATCGGACTTTTGCAGGATCAAGGAGTAAGTGTTCATCGAAAAACACCATGCCATTCGTCAAAGGTGAATCTTGAGGATGAGCATCGATCCAAATTGTTGACCGGTTTGAATATTAAGACCTTGAATCGGTTCAAGCGGCTTCCGGAGATGATTAAATCATCGAATCTGTTGTAGCATCGAAACGCCATGCCATTGACCATGAGAGGCTGCGTTTTCATCGATATGAGCCGAGTCTTGAACGAAGGTCAAACCTTTATCATTTGAATCACGAGCAACATCGATTATGACAAAAAAGTCAGGCCTTTAGTAATGAATCGAGATGAGATTTGGTCAAGTTTGATATTCAAGCAATTAATCAAAGGTATCAACTTTCAAGGGAGAAGGAGATGGAACGGTGAAGTTTTAGAATGATGAAGAAGGGTGATTAGAAAATGGAACGGTAGAAGTGGAAGAACAGTTTTGACCGAAAATTGAAGGTGAATCGGTGTGAGGTGGGGGGATGGGATGAAGTTAATGGGAGGCTGCTGAATTTGGGAATAGAGAATTAGGTTTAGTGGGGTGTAAATGTGTAATGGGTAGCGTTATATTTGGTGGATATAAGAATGTAGATGCAGGGAAAAAGATCCCCGACGGTACAGCCTCCTGTTGTACCGAGTTGTACATCCGAAACGGTGTCGTTTCGGATCAAAACGACGTCGTTTTGATTATATTTCTTTTAGGTCGAAACCAAACGGCGTCGTTTCGGGTCGATACGACGTTGTTTTGATGCACAATTGGGCGAGTTGTGCAATGTGTACCAGCGGGGATCGGGGTCCGTAGATGCAGGCCGACTGAGTATAGATGTAAATGTATCACAAAGGAATTGGACATCTATTTAGTAAACATGTAAATATTAGAATCACCATATGTTTTTAAATGAAACAATTTATAAGATACTAATATTATCATATGGATAAACAAACTAGATAATATACATATATGACCCTTAAAAGTAAATTATATTTTGGGATATCCAATGTTACTAATATCACATAGCACTTATATACTTACAATGGATAACACATAAGAAATGTGTCAATGTATCATCAATGTATCATAGTAAGAGTAATCTTAAGTAATAGAAGATAACTGCACCAATGTACATACCTTAGTGGTCGTCACTAGGGTTTACCCGGGCTTCCGAGTGGGGAGACCCGGGTTCGATCCCCCACCCCCGTAGTTTAGGTCTTTCGTTTCAGTGAAAAAAAAAAAAAAGATAACCCAATCAGAGATAGAGTTAGAATTCAAAAGAAAAATAAAGATATTAGTCAAGATAAAATTGGTTTATATGTCAGTGTTTATCTTTATATGTATTATTCAAATAAATTATTTATAATTTTATCTTTATCTTAAACTAGGATTCATCTCCTATATAAAGGAGAAGTTCTATTATCTTTATCTTTATATGGATTCATTTTATCGAACTTCAATAAAAAACATCAGTTCAATTTCTATTACTCCTTCCGTTTCAATTTATCTGAGACAGTTGACAAAATCACGCATATTAAGGATGTGAGTTAATGTATTAACTTTTACAATTAAATGACTTGAATGTCCTTGGATATAATTAATATGTCATTGTTTTTATATCTTCTAATGAAATAAATAAAGGTAAATCAAATAAAAACTCAATAAATGGTGTTTTGAAAATTATATTATCTCACATAAAATAGAACAAAACATTTTAACAATTGTATCATTTTAACAATTGTACCAGTTATAGTTAAATGGAAGAGGTATTTTTCACAGTATTTTGGTTTTCTTTAGAACTTCCACTTGCCTTCCCAACTCCTCTGTACTCTACTTTTTGTTTTACTCTTTCAGCTCCTTTTATTTGAATTGACCTGTTAAGACATACTAGTAAACATTACTTTCGTGGTGTACAAATGGGGAAATACTCGTGTGGTGTTTTCACGTGTGGTTCAATATGAACTACACAGTTTAATTCTGTATTTAAATTATGGTTATTATCGTTTCACCCGTCACTTTATCTCAAAATTCCTTTCCACACAAGTATTTTCCGTACAAAGGATTTGGCCTGCAGTGCTGCTTTTGTGGTTCAAATTCCAAATTTCAATGTTGATTGACATTCTTTCGACTCTTCCACGAAAGATGCGTGTAACATATATCAAAACAAACTTGATGTAAGAAAATAATTACATAGTATGATAAAAATGTTCTTTAATTTGTATTAACATCCTTCTGGTTACGGTGATTAACAAAAAAAATTTATTTATTATTTTTTTTTTTAACCTTTTAATTTTATTAATAGGAGAAAAAGGTTTACAAGGTTTTGGGCCCTCCCGGCCTCTTCCAAAAATACATGTGTCCTCAATGATGCTTCCCATCTCCTTAAAGCTCAGTCAGAAAACCTATTGTGAGGAAAGCCAGGGTCTTTAGGAAATAGTGTGGCCACACGCATTGGAATAACTAGCCAAAAAGGAAGGAGATCTAATCTCTAAAAAAACGAAAAATTATAAAGATGCAATTCCTTTGGAAATCAAGGGAGTAAAACCTACTAAACTTGGAAATGAGAAGCCACTCCACAGGTGTGTCTTTCATCCCAGCAATCACCAAATGAGCCTGCAAAAGAGGAGCAAACACCAAGCTCCATAGCATATGTAAACAAGTATACAAAAATTATATTGTTATCATTAGAATGGGGTGTAGTATGTAGTACATTGCATAGTATATATACGAGTCATAAACTGTACTTGCATATGGTTTATATTTTGTGTATATATGTAGTTTAAATTATACGTACAAACAAGTAGTATATGTGTAATATTTCGATTTTCGAAAAAAATGGTAGACATGTCATTTTGCGAAAATGAAATATTATTATGAAGTTAAGTTATGTGATAAATATATAAATGTATTTTGAAATTTTGTATATCTATATTAATATTTATGAGAAAAAAACTGTCAATTCACCCACATTTGGCTAATTGACCCGGCCCAAACCTGGTTTCCTATACACATATATAAAAAAATAAAAAAACGAGACCCGTTTTCAGAAAATCATATACGTGCGGAAGTTTGGTCACATCCCACATTCTCCTCCATTTTTGTGATAAACTTCCACCCACTCCCGTAAAACCGCTGCCCCATTCCATTTATCTTCCACTCTGCTATATTTTGTTCAAAATCTCTATAAATGAAACCAACCGTTGTTCATCAGCAATCTGAGCCCATTATTATTCGACGATGCTCTGTTACTATTTCCCTCTCTCTTTGTTTTTTTGTAAAATAATTTTGTTTTGGGTTAATTTTAGAACCTCAAATATTGTGGCTACGGTTCCTCGGTAGAATAAATAGAAAAATAAATTGTACATTCATCTGTGATTTGTGACTTTGATAGAGACGGTAACCCTTCTGTCCATGCCTTCATATGGAGTATGACGGATCACTTAGGTATGTTATTCTTTTTCTTGAATCTTTGGGTTTTTACAATCACTTATGGATTTTGTGGATTGTAAAATACTTTTATGCGTTTAGATGATCAAGCGAATTCATTGAGGGTTTGAAAGAAGGCGTGCGGCGGATATGTTGGAACAAGGTAATTTATTTTCTTTCTCTTTTTTGTTTGCGGAAGGGATGTCATCGACACATTGTTTTTTTTTTTTTTTTTTTTTTTGCACACCGGATTATCGATTTTGATATTTTTTTTTTTGTGACAAGGGATTCTATAATTTTGTATGATCTAACATTACTCAACTTCTTATTTTTCCGGTACGACGTCGTTCAACATATCATCAATTATATGGCTTTTTCTAAATAGATATTTTGTGCTCTGATAATTATTTGCAGGTGTAAGTTGATTTTTCATGATTTTATATGGGGATTATGCACTATGTTATTGAATGTTCCACAAACTTTGGTTCAGTATTATCGTTATTAATATTATTATTATTACTATTGTTTTCTTTTTAAGTTGTACCAATTTGTGTTGGTACAACAAATGAAGATATAATTCTGCTTGGTTTATAACAACTATACTGCTTTTAGGTCTACTTATGAATCAACAAGCCCGGGATACATTTTTTTACAAAATTGTATATTTAATATATATTTTACCATGATATTAGCGATTTTTTATTTCTTTCTGTATTTCTCGTCAAGGAGTGTTTCACTATGTGAAATGGATGTGGATGTGGATGGAGTGAGAGACACAGCTTTATCGTATATATTACTCTGTGGGTAAGACTTTTACACGTCGGAAACCTTTGTATTATTTTTCTTCCTGCTCATAGTTATTCTTTTTTTTCCACTCATTTATTGAGTTGTAACAATAAGTCATCTATAATCAAGTCTCAAGTCTGTCTTTTGAGTAAAATGTATTGAAGCTTTTTAACCAAAAATGTTTGGTGGTAAACGTTTGTTGATTTTGCCCATTTTGTGCAATTCTCTCATATTTCTCTACATTTACAACAACTCTCAAGTGGTTTTGTTAATCCCCTAAACATCATCTCATATTTCCATATGTTTGATATTAATCTTTTTTTCTTAAAACATCACTGTAAGGCTGCTGTGCATTTGACCTCTTCAATTAAAAAAAAATGCTTAAATTCACATTTTGCTTTACATTGTTAGTAAAATATGATCAGATTTTTTTATACTAAAATAATAACAATTCATGTAAATCATCTGCAATGCATAACAATTGTTTGAATAGATTGCAGAAAAGGGTATTTTTTCCACCATATATTTATTGCTCTTATGGCTTTTCTGACCTATACACACCATTTCAGGATTTCTTTTTTACTTAAGGATGCTTTGGACAAACACAAGAGGAGAGTTGACTTCAATCACTTATCCACTGTTAACGATCAAAACAAACATGTGTTTTAGTATGCTCATCGTTACCACAGGGTTCACGAATGTTTGATTTTATTTTTTTTATGCCAACTCTCAAATCTCCACATGTTGTATAATTGGTATGCAAATGAGTCTTCATTTGACAACATATTAGGTTTTGTTGTTTTTGTACCGTTAAGAGACGGATGTTTTGTGGACTCTGTTTGACTAATTTTTTACTTCATTTTTTCATTTTACTTTTACATATCTCTTAAGATGTCTATTGATTTTTTTTTTTTTGGCTACTTTTACTTTTCATATTTTATAGAAGAAAAGTCCTTCCCACATTAAAATTTGACTTAAACATACACATTTTTCATGCCTATGGTTGACCAAGAAGTTACGGATCTTGGTCACAAGTTCGAATCCGATGAGAAACCCATGTGGGTAATTGTCCTCTAAATAATATAATTACTTATCGGTAAAAAAACACACATTGTTTACAATTTATTATTTATTTTTAAAATTTACACCATCTCGTGCATTGCACGAGTTTTCATACTAGTATATAATATATATATATATTTGAGGAAAATTCTGATTTAATAGTAATTAAGGGTAATTAAGGAAAAGGAAAATAATTGGAAATATGTATTTAAGAAAAAAAATACACTCAGTTACTCCCATAACCTAAAAATTATTCAGAATTTCTATCTACGCTCTTAGCAACGTGGGAGAGAGGGAGAAAAAGGCTACAAGAGTTTTTCAGATATTGTTCGGTAAAAACACGTTTTAATATTTATACTACCGACACACCCCAAGTATAAGGATCTGTAGTAAAGGATGTTATCGGGTCGTCCTAAGGGAATGGAATGTTTATCGAATTCAAGTACAAATCTATATCGATTATGTCACAATTATTAACTAAACTAAGACTGAAAACAAAAACGAACAGAAAACAGACAAGTTGGACGAGCGTTCAATTTAATGAACGAATGTCTGGAAACGAAATCTACTGGACGAGCGTCTGTTATTGCGGACGAGCGTCTGACTATGAATTGAAGTAGAAAAGTGCAGGAAAACAACAGGAAATTAGGGTTTATAAAACTAGAACTTAAACTAAACTTAATCTAAACGATTTGATTCAAACAAGTAAAGGGAAACACAGCGAGGCAACGAATCCACCCATCAACAAACAATCCAACTAGACGGTGATTAAAAAGACATAATTTTTAGTAGTGATTTTTCACGAATTCAATTAAATTTCTTCAACCAAATTCTAGGGTTTCGTTTATCTTTTCAAACACACTAAACAGCAATCAAAACGAAATTACGAGATTGTTTCCAAACTCTTACTCAACTAATCATGCATAATCTCTTAAAACACAATTAATTGCATTACTTTGAACAAGATAGAACTTAAATAATATACTTTCATATAATCATTCAAGCATAAAGATAAATAAGTCGTTTCATAGAATCTTAATTCAACAAAACTTAAACAATACAAAACAGATCCAAAGTAATGAAAAACTATGAATTAAACTCACTAAACTTAAGCATCGAACTCTCTAGTTGGTTGTGTTGATGATGGGCTTCCTCCGTCGACTCACTGCAAGGTTTCTAGCCAACAATCATATTGGAGAAGATTGTTGGATTGGAGATCTGCATCTCTGTGTAAAAGTGGTTTTGGGGCGCAGCTTTTTTTGTGTAAATTGCGGCTATGAAAAAGTATGTAATTAGGGTTGGGGCTGCTGCTGTATTTATAGAGTGCTAAGTCGGTTAGGGTTTAAGTCGGCACCGGACGCTCGTTCGAACAACCAGACGCCCGTCCAGAATGGGACGAGAGCATGAACGCGCGTTTGGCTTCATGCGAAGACTCGAATGTAAAATACGATTCGGGCCATTTGCATGGGCGCTTGATTCACTTTACGACGCCTTCGTCCAAGATCAGTGGACGCCCGTCTGGAATGGACGGTATGAAGACGCTCGTTTGCAATGCTCAGGATCGGATCTCTTCATCTTTATCCATTTTCTTCAAGCCAATTCCAACTCTATCTTGAATAATTCGACTTGAGCTTCATTTATCCTCTTTAGCACTCGAATTTAAGCCCCTATAAGATAAATAAACATTGAAAAATGTAGTAAAACTCAAATAATAATAATTCCGTCAATTAAACACATAAAATCGCCCAAATTACACTTTTAATACTTTTAAACCCATTATTCAAATTCAAGCCTTAAACACATAATTTTCTCTAAAAATTACTAAAATACGAAAGATATTGTTCCCTAATAATGCGATAAAAACCATAAATTTCACCGAGAACAGATATCTAAGGTGAATCTGAACCGTTTTCAGATCAAAGTAGAGTTTTGGAATCGTCGTGAGAAGGATATCGTTTTGATAGCAAGCTTTTGGAGGTGCTGCAGTCTTTTCGAGATCTTTGGATTTGGATTTGCTTGCAAACACGTAAGAGACTCTTCCTATGATTTTGATTATGGTTTATAAGGTTTAGATCAATGTTTTAAGGCGTTTAGATGCTAGAAATCGTGTCTTTTCGTTGATTAAGGATCATAGATGTTATGGTTTGATAAAGATATGTTTTTCTGAGTTTATTCGATGCTAATTGTGTGGAAAACGGATTTAGAAATCGTTTTGTGGCTGAAAATCGAGTTTAGGGTTTAGGAACCGAATGCGCACGCATTCTTGTTACAGGATGTTCTGGTTTTGGTTTCAGCAGGTCGAATGCGCACGCATTCAATGAAATGCGCACGTATTCATGGTTCAGGTTGTAGAAGTCTTTTGGTTGCAGGTGCAATGCGCATGCATTGTTGATTTAGGTTGTTCACTGCTCGTGCAATGCGCACGCATTGGACCCAGTTTTGGGAAAAAGTGATGTTTAAGCTATGTGTTGAGTTTTAAACCTTGATTTATGATCTAATACATTGTATAAACATGAACAAGCTTGGATTGAGTTTTTGATGCGTTTAGTTCCGTAACCGAATGTACTCTTCAAGGGAGTTGAAGTTCGGGACCGTCGGAAGAGTATGATAAGCTTGTGCGTTGATGAGTTAGTATTCATCAATGTCTGTGTAATTGCTAGGCCTTGTCTATGTCTAATGGTCTAGGAAAGAGAGTGGTGTATGTGAGGGAGATTACTTGAATACACTTAGGTGGCTAGTTAACAATTTAATAAATACATACCTGGCGAGTAAAAGATTAAACATCATGTCATTCTTGGATAGGCACCAGACAATATCGCGATGTGTGTGCGTTCCTGAAGGTGGATAACTCCGTAGGTTTACAAGACCCTAAGTATGGAGGGACTTCGCTGAACGTGTGCACCCTCGGGCATTCCCCCGTGGTTATTGATGTGATCCACCAATATGTTGCAAGGTATATCCCTAACCGGATGTGCGTAGTGCCCTTGAGTGCGGTGGTAACATAGATAAGCTAAGTTAGAAACGTATAGTCATGACATGTTGATGGACATGAAGTGAACCCTAGATTGAGTCGGTCACATAAAGACAACTAAATAACTAAGTATCTTTTCTTTATAAATCTTAATTCATGTCATAGCTTCTCTCTTTTATTAAGTACGTTGTACTTACCTCAAATGCATGTTTTCTATGTGTTTGGAGTTGAGAAGACGAACATGTTGATCCAAGTTACGAGGAGGATTTCGATGACGACGTTTTAGGACGCCTCGTTGGAGCTTTATGTTTTACTTTTCTTTCATGTGATTGTTTAGACTATACTTTATTTTGGTCCTTTGAGACTTGTAGTTCTTTTCTTTTCTTTTGATAATTTCCGTACATTTGGATTTCGTACTTTCTTTTGAATGTAATAAATGTCACATTTTCATCTTTAGTTGAGTTTCTATTCTGGGATGTTTGAGAAGAAAATTTATACCCGAGTCTCTTGCTTCCGTTTGCTTAACTCGATACGACGTAGTAGAGGCTTATATATAAAGTGAGATTTTATTTTATTTTATACGTGCCGAACGTTTCTTTTCCGGATAAGGACTCGGTGTAATATCCCGACCTTTCGTAAAAGGGCAGACGTTCTTTTTACGGAACGAAATATTATATTTAAATATTTGTGGATTAAAGTCTTGGTAAAAGAAATATTTTTTTTTGGAAAAATTAGTATTTGTGGGGTTTTAATGGAATTAAAAGGGAATGACTTTCTTGCAATAACTCCTTGGAAGTTTATTTTGTAGAATGAACTTCCCTTACTTGGAAGTTTTCAGAAGTTGAGGAAAAGAAAATCCCACTTTTGTTCACACTTGGCAGAGGAGAGGAGAAAAAGAAACAGAAAAGCAAGGAAGAAGACTTTTTCAAAATTCTCACAAGTCTGAATCCGTTTTCAGAATCGATGGAAGATTTGGATTCAGTGTGAAGAAGGCTTTCTTTTGATATCAAGGTCATTAAGTTTGGAATAAGGTTAGTGTTGCCTCCGTTTTGGATTCATCAAGAGATGATCAAGTTTTGTTGGATCGAAAGGTTGATTTCGTAGTTCCTTTTGTTTAGAAGCTTTGATCACAATTATTTCTTGTTCAATTGGTTGATCAAATAGGTTTCTTGGAGAAGTCTTAGAAGTGCTGCAGATGTTCTTGATGTTTTGCTTTGGTTTTGCTTGCTAAAAGGTAAGAGGCTCTTCCTAATGTTTAATTAAGGTTTTATGATGGTAGGGTTGAGTTTTGACATGTTTTGATGTTAGAAATTGTGCTTAAATGTTGTAATTAACGTGTGAAGTGCTATGGTATGATATGGTATTGTTTTGCTGCTGTTTTACTACGTAAATTGTTGTTAAATTGATTGGAAAAGGGTTAGAGATGGTGCAGAATCGAAAAATGCAGAAAAGTGCTCCCAGGTGTCATAGGCCGTGGCCTATGATTTACAGGCCGTGGCCTATGGCCCAGAAATGTTGTTTTGACCGTTTTTGTGTATTATCGAGTGTAGTAAGTTGGGATTGGTTCCAAACCTTATATTAATGATATAGATAAGTTAAATGAACACGAACAAGCATGATTAAGCTTCTGATGCGTTTAGTTCCGGCACTAGATGTACTCTTCCATAGAGTTGAAGTTCGGGACCATCGGAAGGGTATGAATGGCTTATGCTTTGAGGAATTATCATTCATCACTGTTTGTGTATGTGCTAGGCCTTGTCCGTGTCTAGGGTCTAAGTAAGAGAGTAGGTTGTGGGGGAGCTTATTTGAAAATACTTAGGTGGCTAGTTAACAACATAATAACAAACATACTTGTGTAGTAAAAAGATTAAACATCAATCCATTCTTGGTAAGGCACAAGTCTATATCGCGATGTGTGGGCGTTCAGATAAAGTGGATAACTTCGTAAGTCTTTGGAACCTATGTACGGAGGAACACCACCCCGTAAGTCCGAGACCCTACGTACGGAGGTGTTCGAAATGTGTCCTTAACCCAATCGGGTTGGACAGGATCCGACCGGGTCGGGTCATTTACGCTATTTAGTTCATGTAATAACTTTATTATGATTAATAAAAGCACTTATGTTATTATATATTGTTTATTTTCATATTATTTGTTGTACATATATAGTAACGTCCCTAGTATCAAACCGTGATAGAGAAACCATGATAGTGATTATGGTTGATGAGATCTCTAATCACTATAACAAGTTTGGTACTTAAATGTCTCTAGTTGTTAACGGTGATTTTTAAGATATATATGATATTATTTCGTAACAATTTCCTTCGTGTTTTATTACTTTTTATAGAAAATTAAGTGTTTAAATGAATTATTGAAAGAATGCGTAAGGAAATCATTAAAGTGCAAAATCGAGCTAATTACGTGGTTTTATTGGTGTTTTCTATCTAGATATATGGTTCTACATTTTGCGCGTTTCTATTACCTTGTAGGTACATTTACATGGCAAGGGATGAGCTAAAAAGATATTAAATTGAAGGTTAAATAGAGGGAGGAAGATGCATATTGAAGTTGGAATGAAGATTCACAAGTTGGACGTGCGTTTGATGCTCCGTCAGCCTGGACAGGCGTCCAAGGAAGTAAACGGGCGTCCACTGGAGCCTTTGGATTCAGGATGTTCAGATTTTCTGTGGACGAGCGTTCAAAATTATATAGGACGGGCGTCTGATCCAGCTCGGCCCGACTCGAAGTTTTTATGCATGACTGAACTGGCGTCCAGCATCCTTGGACGGGCGTCCAGCCGCCGCCATTGCCTAAACCGACCTAGAAATCTATAAATACACGCGTTTTTCTGAACCCTAATACAACACAATTCGATCCCTGGCCGCCCCAGGCCCCTTGGGGGCGCCCTAGCTGCGTTTTCCCACCATCATAAACATCTTTTTATCTTCTTTTTATTTATATTATCTGCATATCAACGATGAATAGAGGCTAAGCAATTTGAACAAGCCTTGTGAAGCCGATCGTGCAGCGTTTTGATTTCGAATCTTGGATTGTTTTGTGAGTTTTTATTTAAAGTTTGTATCTTTATTATGTGCTTTATTGATTATGCAATTTATATCGAGAGATGGTTGCTTTGTGATGTTTAACGTTTGATGAGAATCGTTGTTAGACTTAGATCACCGTAGTAAAGATTAGACTTTTAACCTAAAAATAACGAGAGTTGCTAGGTTAAATTTCTAGGTTGCTAGATTGAGAAATCTTACACCTTTGTTATGGAAGCGTTAATCTTTAAGATCGAGAGATGAAAGATTAATAGGCGAATTATCTACGAGAGTAGAAATTCATACCTTTGATAGGTGAACCACATCTTTATTAAATCTTCACTAAACGATCTAGGGTAGAAATTGAGAGTTGCGAGATAGGTGGATCATTGCTTGTTCCTCGTTAACTTAATTGAAAGAATCATTGTGCCTTGTTCTTCGTTGCTAGCTTAGAATTTTATTTTCGTTTTAGTTTATAGAATAGAATTAGTTATTTTAGGTTCGTAATCATATTTCCTGGCTTTGGATTGACAACCCTCTGTCCAGTTTATTGTTTCTTCGTTTTCGTTTTTAGTTATTTTTCGTGACAACCTTGAGAAAAAAATTAAGAACTAGACCAACCTCGATTCCCTGTGAGATCGACCCGGTATTAACCTCTATACTACGATCACTGCACTTGGGGTAAACCGGATTATTTTTATTACTTGTTTGTTTTGCTTAGATAAAATCCGAGACACTAGTCATATGTACTATCAAATGGGACATTGATAGTGTAATCAGACTAGCATGTATTGAA
>JAOBSW010001021.1:0-79190 GCA_026214975.1 Gentiana macrophylla
TGTGACTTACCAATAATATTACGATGATTAGTCTTTAACTACAAACGATGTCCGTTATTAATTGTTAACTAGCCACATAAGTATTTTCAAGTAAGCTCCCTCACCTCTACTACTCTCTTTCCAAGACCACAAGACACGGACAAGGCCTAGCACATACACAAACACAGAGGAATGCTAAAACTTATAATGGGCCTCGGACCAACATAAACAACCCGCCCAAAGGCCCATATATCATCAACAACAACAAGGTAGCTTACAACATACGATGCCCAAAATGAAAGTTAAACAACAAATCTTACAAAGCCTTAAAGAAAGTACGACGCTTGTCTTGATATTGAAATAACAACATAGTTTGATACATCTTATAATAAATGAAATATAAAACATCAAGTGAAACTTGGACTTAAACATCGTCCCCAAAGTCATCATCCATCACATGCTCAACCTGTTCATCTTCTCACCCCAAAAACATGCAACAAAACATGAAATTGAGGTAAGTAAAAAGTACTAAGCAAGATTAAGAAGCTAAAATATAATCAAATCTTACAACGAAAGGTTCATAATTTCTTAAGTTATCTTTGTGAGACCGACTCAAACTTTGGGGATCACTTCATGCTCATCAAAATGTCATGATTATTGGTTTGTAGCATAGCTTATCTTTGTTACATCATCATTCAAGGGCACTATGCATGGTGCAACTCACCATAAAGTATTTGTGAGCAACATATTGGCGGATCACACCAATATCAACGGGTGAAAACTCGATAGTGTATACGCCGGTGCAAATTCCTCCAGACGCATTTCTCTTTCCTAGACCACAAGACACGGACAAGGCCTAGCACATACACAAACACAGAGGACTGCTAAAACTTATAATGGGCCTGGACAAGTTACAAACAACCCGGCCCAGTGGGCCCATTTATCATCAACAACTACAAGGTAGCTTACAACATACGATGCCCAAAATGAAAGTTAAACAAAAAATCTTACAAAGCCTTAAAGAAAGTACGACGCTTGTCTTGATATTGAAATAACAACATAGTTTGATACATCTTATAATAAAGGAAATAGAAAACATCAAATGAATCTTGGACTCAAACATCGTTCCCAAAGTCATCATCCATCACATGCTAAACTGTTAGTCTTCTCACCCCAAAAACATGCAACAAAACATGAAATTGAGGTAAGTAAAAGTACTTAGCAAGATTAAGAAGCTAAAATCTAATTAAATCTTACAACGAAAGGATCATAATTTATTAAGTTATCTTTGTGTGACCGACTCAAACTTTTGTGGTTCACTTCATGCTCATCAACATGTCGTGATTATTGGTTTTAGCATAGCTTATCTTTGTTACATCATCATTCAAGGGCACTACGATGGTGCAACTCACCATAAAGTATCTGTGTGTGCAACATATTTGCGGATCACACCAATATCAACGGGTGAAAACTCGATAGTGTACACGCCGGTGCAATCCCTCCGCGCGTAGGATCTCGGACTTACGGGGTGGTGTTCCTCCGCACGTAGAGTCCAATGACTTACGGTTATCCACTTTATCTCGAACGCCCACACATCGCGATTCAGACTTGTGCCTTACCAAGAATTTTACGATGATTAGTCTTTTAACTACACACGACGTCTGTTATTAATTGTTAACTAGCCACATAAGTATTTTCAAGTAAGCTCCTCACCTCTACTACTCTCTTCCTAGACCACAAGACACGGACAAGGCCTAGCACATACACAAACATAGAGGAATGCTAAAACTTATAATGGGCCCGACCCGCTTCAAACAACTCGGCCCAGTGGGCCCATATATCATCAACAACAACAAGGTAGCTTACAACATACGATGCCCAAAATGAAAGTAAAACAACAAATCTTACAAAGCCTTAAAGAAAGTATGACGCTTGTCTTGATATTGAAATAACAAAATTGTTTGATACATCTTATAATAAATGAAATAGAAAACATCAGTGAAACTTGACACAAACATCGCCCAAAGTCATCATCCATCACATGCTCAACTTGTTCGCCTTCTCACCACAAAACATGCAACAAAACATGAAATGGAGGTAAGTAAAAAGTACTTAGCGAGATTAAGAATCTAAAATATAATTAAATCTTACAACGAAAGGTTCATAATATATTAAGTTATCTTTGTGAGACCGACTCAAACTTTAGTGGTTCACTTCATGCTCATCAACATGTCATGATTATTGGTTTGTAGCATAGCTTATCTTTGTTACATCATCATTCAATGGTCCTACGATGGTGCAACTCACCATAAAGTATCTCAGTGGTGCAACATATTGGCGGATCACACCAATATCAACGGGTGAAAACCTGATAGTGTACACGCCGTGCAGCCCCTCCGCACGTAGGTCTCGGACTTACGGGTGGTGTTCCTCCGCACGTAGGTCCAAAGACTTACGGTTATCCACTTTATCCGAACACCCACACATCGCGATATAGACTTGTGACTTACCAAGAATATTACGATGATTAGTCTTTTAACTACAAACGTACGTCTGTTATTAATTGTTAACTAGCCACATAAGTATTTTCAAGTAAGCTCCCTCACCTCTACTACTCTCTTTCCAAGACCACAAGACACGGACAAGGCCTAGCACATACACAAACACAGAGGAATGCTAAAACTTATAATGGGCCTCGACCAGCCATAAACAACCCGGCCCAAGCTGGGGGCCCATATATCATCAACAACAACAAGGTAGCATACAACATACGATGCCCAAAATGAAAGTTAAACAACAAATCTTACAAAGCCTTAAAGAAAGTACGACGCTTGTCTTGATATTGAAATAACAACATAGTTTGATACATCTTATAATAAATGAAATATAAAACATCAAGTGAAACTTGGACTTAAACATCGCCCCCAAAGTCATCATCCATCACATGCTCAACTGTTTCATCTTCTCACCCCAAAACATGCAACAAAACATGAAATTGAGGTAAGTAAAAAGTACTAAGCAAGATTAAGAAGCTAAAATATAATCAAATCTTACAACGAAAGGTTCATAATTTATTAAGTTATCTTTGAGAGACCGACTCAAACTTTGGGGATCACTTCATGCTCATCAAAATGTCATGATTATTGGTTTGTAGCATAGCTTATCTTTGTTACATCATCATTCAAGGGCACTATGCATGGTGCAACTCACCATAAAGTATTTGTGTGCAACATATTGGCGGATCACACCAATATCAACGGGTGAAAACCTGATAGTGTACACGCCGTGCAAATCCCTCCCAGACGCATTACTCTTTCCTAGACCACAAGACACGGACAAGGCCTAGCACATACACAAACACAGAGGAATGCTAAAACTTATAATGGGCCTGGACAAGTTACAAACAACCCGGCCCAGTGGGCCCATTTATCATCAACAACTACAAGGTAGCTTACAACATACGATGCCCAAAATGAAAGTTAAACAAAAAATCTTACAAAGCCTTAAAGAAAGTACGACGCTTGTCTTGATATTGAAATAACAACATAGTTTGATACATCTTATAATAAAGGAAATAGAAAACATCAAATGAATCTTGACTCAAACATCGCCCCCAAAGTCATCATCCATCACATGCTCAACTCGTTTCGCCTTCTCACCCCAAAACATGCAACAAAACATGAAATTGAGGTAAGTAAAAGTACTTAGCAAGATTAAGAAGCTAAAATCTAATTAAATCTTACAACGAAAGGATCATAATTTATTAAGTTATCTTTGTGTGACCGACTAAACTTTGTGGTTCACTTCATGCTCATCAACATGTCGTGATTATTGGTTTTTAGCATAGCTTATCTTTGTTACATCATCATTCAAGGGCACTACGATGGTGCAACTCACCATAAAGTATCCGTGGTGCAACATATTTGGCGGATCACACCAATATCAACGGGTGAAAACCGATAGTGTACACGCCGTGCAATCCCTCCGCGCGTAGGATCTCGGACTTACGGGTGGTGTTCCTCCGCACGTAGAGTCCAATGACTTACGGTTATCCACTTTATCTCGAACGCCCACACATCGCGATCTAGACTTGTGCCTTACCAAGAATTTTACGATGATTAGTCTTTTAACTACACACGACGCCTGTTATTAATTGTTAACTAGCCACATAAGTATTTTCAAGTAAGCTCCCTCACCTCTACTACTCTCTTCCTAGACCACAAGACACGGACAAGGCCTAGCACATACACAAACATGAGGAATGCTAAAACTTATAATGGCCCGACCAGCTTCAAACAACTCGCCCAAAGTGGGCCCATATATCATCAACAACAACAAGGTAGCTTACAACATACGATGCCCAAAATGAAAGTAAAACAAAAATCTTACAAAGCCTTAAAGAAAGTACGACGCTTGTCTTGATATTGAAATAACAAAATTGTTTGATACATCTTATAATAAATGAAATAGAAAACATCAAGTGAAACTTGACACAAACATCGCCCCCAAAGTCATCATCCATCACATGCTCAACTTTTTCGCCTTCTCACCACAAAACATGCAACAAAACATGAAATGGAGGTAAGTAAAAGTACTTAGCGAGATTAAGAATCTAAAATATAATTAAATCTTACAACTAAAGGTTCATAATATATTAAGTTATCTTTGTGAGACCGACTCAAACTTTAGTGGTTCACTTCATGCTCATCAACATGTCATGATTATTGGTTTGTCGATAGCTTATCTTTGTTACATCATCATTCAATGGCCCTACGCATGGTGCAACTCACCATAAAGTATCTCAGGTGCAACATATTGGCGGATCACACCAATATCAACGGGTGAAAACTCGATAGTGTACACGCCGGTGCAAGCCCCTCCGCACGTAGGTCTCGGACTTACGGGTGGTGTTCCTCCGCACGTAGGGTCCAAAGACTTACGGGTTATCCACTTTATCCGAACACCCACACATCGCGATATAGACTTGTGCCTTACCAAGAATATTACGATGATTAGTCTTTTAACTACAAACGACGCCTCATATTAATTGTTAACTAGCCACATAAGTATTTTCAAGTAAGCTCCTCACCTCTACTACTCTCTTTCCTAGACCACAAGACACGGACAAGGCCTAGCACATACACAAACACCGAGGTATGACAACATTTATAATGGCCTGGCTGGCCATAAACAACCCGGCCCAGCTGGGCCCATATATCATCAACAACTACAAGGTAGCATACAACATACGATGCCCAAAATGAAAGTTAAACAACAAATCTTACAAAGCCTTAAAGAAAGTACGACGCTTGTCTTGATATTGAAATAACAACATCCATCACATGCTCAACTCGTTTCGCCTTCTCACCCCAAAACATGCAACAAAACATGAAATTGAGGTAAGTAAAAGTACTTAGCAAGATTAAGAAGCTAAAATATAATTAAATCTTACAACTAAAGGTTCATAATTTATTAAGTTATCTTTGTGAGACCGACTCAAACTTTAGGTAATATATTAAGTTATCTTTGTGAGACCGACTCAAATTTTAGGGATCACTTCATGCTCATCAACATGTCATGATTATTGGTTTGTAGCATAGCTTATCTTTGTTACATCATCATTCAAGGGCACAACGCATGGTGCAACTCACCATAAAGTGTCTCAGGTGCAACATATTGGCGGATCACACCAATATCCATTGGGAAAACCCCATAGTGTACACGCCGTGCAGCCCCTCCGCACGTAGGTCTCGGACTTACGGGGTGGGGTTCCTCCGTACGTAGAGTCCAATGACTTACAAATTTATCCACTTTATCTGAACGCCCACACATCGCGATATAGACTTGTGCCTTACCAAGAATATTACGATGAAAAGTACTTAGCAGGATTAAAAAGCTAAAATATAATTAAATCTTACAACGAAAGGTTCATAATATATTAAGTTATCTTTGTGAGACCGACTCAAACTTTAGGGTTCACTTCATGCTCATCAACATGTCGTGATTATTTGTTTGTAGCGTAGCTTATCTTTGTTACATCATCATTCAAGGGCACTACGCATGGTGCAACTCACCATAAAGTATCTCAGGTGCAACATATTGGCGGATCACACCAATATCAACGGGTGAAAACCTCGATAGTGTACACGCCGGTGCAAATCCCTCCGCACGTAGGTCTCGGACTTACGGGTGGTGTTCCTCCGCACGTAGGGTCCAATGACTTACGGTTATCCACTTTATCCGAACACCCACACATCGCGATATAGACCACAAGACACGGACAAGGCCCAGCACATACACAAACACAGAGGAATGCTAAAACTTATAATGGGCCCGGCCCAGCCATAAACAACCCGCCCAAATGGGCCCATATATCATCAACAACAACAAGGTAGCTTACAACATACGATGCCCAAAATGAAAGTTAAACAACAAATCTTACAAAGCCTTAAAGAAAGTACGACGCTTGTCTTGATATTGAAATAACAACATAGTTTGATACATCTTATAATAAATGAAATATAAAACATCAAGTGAAACTTGACTTAAATATCGCCCCCAAAGTCATCATCCATCACATGCTCAACTCGTTTCGCCTTCTCACCCCAAAAACATGCAACAAAACATGAAATTGAGGTAAGTAAAAAGTACTTAGCAAGATTAAGAAGCTAAAATCTAATTAAATCTTACAACGAAAGGATCATAATTTATTATGTTATCTTTGTGTGACCGACTAAACTTTTGTGGTTCACTTCATGCTCATCAACATGTCGTGATTATTGGTTTTTAGCATAGCTTATCTTTGTTACATCATCATTCAATGGCACTACTTACATGGTGCAACTCACCATAAAGTATCTCGTGGTGCAACATATTTGGCGGATCACACCAATATCAACGGGTGAAAACCTGATAGTGTACACGCCGTGCAGCCCCTCCGCGCGTAGGGATCTCGGACTTACGGGTGGTGTTCCTCCGCACGTAGAGTCCAATGACTTACGGTTATCCACTTTATCCGAACGCCCACACATCGCGATCTAGACTTGTGCCTTACCAAGAATTTTACGATGATTAGTCTTTTAACTACACACGACGCCTCATATTAATTGTTAACTAGCCACATAAGTATTTTCAAGTAAGCTCCTCACCTCTACTACTCTCTTTCCTAGACCACAAGACACGGACAAGGCCTAGCACATACACAAACATAGAGGAATGCTAAAACTTATAATGGGCCCGACCAGCCAAACAACCCGCCCAATGGGGCCATATATCATCAACAACAACAAGGTAGCTTACAACATACGATGCCCAAAATGAAAGTAAAACAACAAATCTTACAAAGCCTTAAAGAAAGTATGACGCTTGTCTTGATATTGAAATAACAAAATTGTTTGATACATCTTATAATAAATGAAATAGAAAACATCAAGTGAAACTTGACACAAACATCGCCCCAAAGTCATCATCCATCACATGCTCAACTTGTTCGCCTTCTCACCACAAAACATGCAACAAAACATGAAATGGAGGTAAGTAAAAGTACTTAGCGAGATTAAGAATCTAAAATATAATTAAATCTTACAACTAAAGGTTCATAATATATTAAGTTATCTTTGTGAGACCGACTCAAACTTTAGTGGTTCACTTCATGCTCATCAACATGTCATGATTATTGGTTTGTAGCATAGCTTATCTTTGTTACATCATCATTCAATGGCTCCTACGCATGGTGCAACTCACCATAAAGTATCTCAGGTGCAACATATTGGCGGATCACACCAATATCAACGGGTGAAAAACTCGATAGTGTACACGCCGTGCAGCGCCCCTCCGCACGTAGGTCTCGGACTTACGGGTGGTGTTCCTCCGCACGTAGGGTCCAAAGACTTACGGTTATCCACTTTATCCGAACACCCACACATCGCGATATAGACTTGTGCCTTACCAAGAATATTACGATGATTAGTCTTTAACTACAAACGACGCCTGTTATTAATTGTTAACTAGCCACATAAGTATTTTCAAGTAAGCTCCCTCACCTCTACTACTCTCTTTCCTAGACCACAAGACACGGACAAGGCCTAGCACATACACAAACACTGAGGTATGACAACATTTATAATGGGCCTGGCCCAGTTACAAACAACCCGGCCCAGTGGGCCCATATATCATCAACAACTACAAGGTAGCATACAACATACGATGCCCAAAATGAAAGTTAAACAACAAATCTTACAAAGCCTTAAAGAAAGTACGACGCTTGTCTTGATATTGAAATAACAACATCCATCACATGCTCAACCTGTTCGTCTTCTCACCCCAAAAACATGCAACAAAACATGAAATTGAGGTAAGTAAAAAGTACTTAGCAAGATTAAGAAGCTAAAATATAATTAAATCTTACAACGAAAGGTTCATAATTTATTAAGTTATCTTTGTGAGACCGACTCAAACTTTAGGTAATATATTAAGTTATCTTTGTGAGACCGACTCAAATTTTAGGGATCACTTCATGCTCATCAACATGTCATGATTATTGGTTTGTAGCATAGCTTATCTTTGTTACATCATCATTCAAGGGCACAACGCATGGTGCAACTCACCATAAAGTATCTCAGGTGCAACATATTGGCGGATCACACCAATATCCATTGGGAAAACCCCATAGTGTACACGCCGTGCAAATCCCTCCGCACGTAGGTCTCGGACTTACGGGGTGGGGTTCCTCCGCACGTAGAGTCCAATGACTTACAAATTTATCCACTTTATCTCGAACGCCCACACATCGCGATATAGACTTGTGCCTTACCAAGAATATTACGATGAAAAGTACTTAGCAGATTAAAAAGCTAAAATATAATTAAATCTTACAACTAAAGGTTCATAATATATTAAGTTATCTTTGTGAGACCGACTCAAACTTTGTGGTTCACTTCATGCTCATCAACATGTCGTGATTATTTGTTTGTAGCGTAGCTTATCTTTGTTACATCATCATTCAATGGCACTACGATGGTGCAACTCACCATAAAGTATCTGTGGTGCAACATATTGGCGGATCACACCAATATCAACGGGTGAAAACTCGATAGTGTACACGCCGGTGCAAATTCCTCCGCACGTAGGTCTCGGACTTACGGGTGGTGTTCCTCCGCACGTAGGTCCAATGACTTACGGTTATCCACTTTATCCGAACACCCACACATCGCGATATAGACCACAAGACACGGACAAGGCCTAGCACATACACAAACACAGAGGAATGCTAAAACTTATAATGGGCCCGGCCCAGCCATAAACAACCCGCCCAAAGGGGCCCATATATCATCAACAACAACAAGGTAGCTTACAACATACGATGCCCAAAATGAAAGTTAAACAACAAATCTTACAAAGCCTTAAAGAAAGTACGACGCTTGTCTTGATATTGAAATAACAACATAGTTTGATACATCTTATAATAAATGAAATATAAAACATCAAGTGAAACTTGACTTAAATATCGCCCCCAAAGTCATCATCCATCACATGCTCAACTCCGTTTCGCCTTCTCACCCCAAAACATGCAACAAAACATGAAATTGAGGTAAGTAAAATTACTTAGCAAGATTAAGAAGCTAAAATATAATTAAATCTTTCAACTAAAGGTTCATAATATATTAAGTTATCTTTGTGAGACCGACTCAAACTTTGTGGATCACTTCATGCTCATCAACATGTCATGATTATTGGTTTGTAGCATAGCTTATCTTTGTTACATCATCATTCAAGGGCACTACGCATGGTGCAACTCACCATAAAGTATTCAGGTGCAACATATTGGCGGATCACACCAATATGAACGGGTGAAAACTCGATAGTGTACACGCCGGTGCAAATTCCTCCAGACGGGGTCTCGGACTTACGGGGTGGTGTTCCTCCGTGACGCTGGGTCCAAAGACTTACGGTTATCCACTTTATCCGAACACCCACACATCGCGATATAGACTTGTGCCTTACCAAGAATGTTACGATTATTAGTCTTTAACTAGAAACGACGCCTCATATTAATTGTTAACTAGCCACATAAGTATTTTCAAGTAAGCTCCTCACCTCTACTACTCTCTTCCTAGACCACAAGCCACGCATAAGGCCTATCACATACACAAACACAGAGGAATGCTAAAACTTATAATGGGCCTCGACCAAGCTATAAACAACCCGCCCAGTGGGCCCATATATCATCAACAACTACAAGGTAGCTTACAACATACGATGCCCAAAATGAAAGTTAAACAACAAATCATACAAAGCCTTAAAGAAAGTACGACGCTTGTCTTGATATTGAAATAACAACATAGTTTGATACATCTTATAATAAATGAAATATAAAACATCAAGTGAAACTTGACTTAAACATCGCCCCCAAAGTCATCATCCATCACATGCTCAACTCGTTTCGCCTTCTCACCCCAAAACATGCAACAAAACATGAAATTGAGGTAAGTAAAAAGTACTTAGCAAGATTAAGAAGCTAAAATATAATTAAATCTTACAACGAAAGGTTCATATCGCGATGTGTAGGCGTTCAGATAAAGTGGATAACTTCGTAAGTCATTGGACTCTACGTACGGAGGAACCTCACCCCGTAAGTCCGAGACCCTACGAACGGAGGGATTGAATGATGACTTTGGCGGATCAAACCAATATCCATTGGGAAAACCCCATAGTGTACACACTCGTGCAAGACTCCGCACGTAGGTCTCGGACTTACGGGTGGTGTTCCTCCGCACGTAGGTCCAAAGACTTACGGTTATCCACTTTATCCGAACACCCACACATCGCGATATAGACTTGTGCCTTACCAAGAATGTTACGATGTTTAGTCTTTTAACTACACACGACGCCTCATATTAATTGTTAACTAGCCACCTAAGTATTTTCACGTAAGCTCCTCACCTCTACTACTCTCTTTCCTAGACCACAAGACACCTGCCAAGGCCTAGCACATAAGTATTTCAATATCCATTGTTTAGGTGATTTTACAAGATTTATAACGTTATATTTTATAACGATTTCTCCATATTCGTGATAATTTGCATAGAAATTAAGGATTTAATCAAATTATTGAGCAAATGAGTTTTAAAAGTGTTTAAGTGCAAATTTGTGTTGTTTATGTGGTTTCATTGATAAAAATCTTTGAATATGAGATGTTACATTTTGCACGATGTTATCATGAATGTAGGTACGCTTGCATGTTAAATGAGGAGCTTAAACGAAGATCGGATGAAGATTAAGAAGAAAGCTCGATTCAATAAAGAAAGCTCGATTCGATTCGCCCAAACTTGGTGATCAAGGCTTTCAAAAAATGCCATGTAACATTATATTTTGAGGCCTAAAGATGGATTTTGAGGAAAAGAAGAAGATGCCACGAAGTTTATTTGAGATCAACGGATCAATATTTTCCAACGACTTCTACAAAGAACCTGTTTTTCGATGGAAATTTGACCTGACTTAGAGGCATTTTCAGGGAAGTGTTCTTCATGAAAGTTGTAGATCTTCAAATTAGCTTTCCAACGATTTTGAATCACGCCAATCGGAGGTCTACAACTCAAGTTATGATTTTTTACCGAACTGCTGGAATTTCGGACGAACCGAGATATTTTTGGCTCAATTGATGCATGTGGGTGTAATGATGAGTAGTAACATGCTTGTAACTAACTCTTGCATGACTCATCACCTTCACATGCTAAACTATCATTACCTCCACATGCTATCTTGATGATTCACCACTCCTACCCACCAAATCCTAACAAACTCATCATCACTTCCACATGCATCCTAACAAACTATTGGTGAGTCACCATTTCTCCCCATATACACCTCCTCAACTACAACCTCCCTCATTCAAACCTCCCTCAACTCTCCCTATAAGAACTCCCTCATTTCCATCCATAAAAGTTGCCCCTCCTGGTCACTTTTGGCCAAGCTTTTACTTTTCCCGCCTTTTATGTAAATACTCAGAGGCGTTATGCCGAGAATAAATTAGAATAGTAGTACTGCTGTAATGTCGAGCTACGCCCCGATTCTCAAATCATAATCGAGGATGATTGGCTAAGGTCTCTAAGCTAGAACCACCTTTGTGAAGCCACCATCACCGGAATAAATAAGGATTTCGCTTAATTCATTTTCGTAAGTTATCTTGTTCTTCCTTCATGTTTTACTTTGTTTAAGTGCAATGTGTATGAACAATATGTGTGTTGCATGCTATTCGAATTTAGATACGGAAGTTGATGAATTCATAGATTACCGTGAAGGAGAATGATAATATTATTCCAACATACGTAAGTTGAGGGTGAATGTTGTCAGATTAGGATTTATATCCATATCTTTGATCCGTAAATGCTTTAGTTGTACCGAAAATGGTGAACTAATTAAAAGGCGATGAACCGAAAAGGGAAAATGTCTCTTTAGCAGATAATAATCCAAGACTTACGAATGAATGTGTGTTGTTCTTGTTAATTTCGGTGGGGTGGTGGATCAACGGTGTGTTCTAGTTGTTTTAATCACTATTTTTCTCTAAACAAATTGTCACGTGTTAGTCTTTATCTTTACTTTTGAAACCTTTATTATTCAAGATCATAGTTATCATAATCATCACTAAAAAGAAATCGAAAGCAAAAGTTATTTTCATACAAGTCCCTGTGGATACGACCCGGTTTCACCACTATAGCTGCGAGCCTTCGCACTTGGGGTTGACATCGGTTTTTAATATAAATATTATCACTGCTTTGCATAAAACCGCGAACAAGTTTTTGGCGCCGTTGCCGGGGACTTGGCACGGAAAATTTTCGTTTTCGGTTTTTTTTGTCAACTAAGTTATCTGTTTTCGCCTTAAAAATAAAAAATAAAAAATCTTCGTAATTACGGAGAGAGAGAAAAAATATTTTCTTTCGCTCGCTTTCGCTCGTATTAGTTTTATAGTATTCGCTTCACATACCTGCTTAGACTGCTTTGAGCCTGCTTTTAGTATAGTTTTTTTAATTCTAAAAAAATTAACGATAAATACCGAGTGGATTCGTAATTACCGAGAAACAGAGAAAAGAGCCAAGGAACACTTTTCAATCAACGAGGTTGGGTGATGGATTCTCGTGAATCCCACTCGAGGAAACATAAGGAATAAAATCTCAAACCTCGTGATTTAGGTGTTGGTGCCCAAACGAGTTTATGCAAACTCGAACTCACGGGGACCACTTTTGTATAATCCGAAATAGAGCTTAACCATCGCCGACCAAACAGACATTTGGTTCGCTCACTGGACCGACGGACGGCGAGGAAACCACGGAAGGAAACGATCCTCAAGGATACGCTGAGGAGAAGCTCGCCGAGGAGCCTGTGTTGAGGAAATGGCAGATCAACGGACATTGGCGCACTTTGCCATGCCATCTATTGTGAAAGTTAATCCGCGGTCGTGATTCCCAAATAACGGCCGATAATTTCAACTCAAAACTTCGTTAATCAATCTAGTGAGAGGTTCCACATTCCATGGATTTTCCATCGAGGACCCGCACGATCATATTCACTCATTTCTAGAATCGCAAGGGACTATTTTAATCACAGTGGGTCACCGAGGACGCCTAAAATGAAACTCTTCCTTTCTCACCAAGGGAGAAGCAAAAGAATGGTATAAATCCTACCAAATAATCCATTACTTCGTGGGAGGAGTTGGAGAAAGAATATCTCGAGCCAAGATTTTCCACCGCAAAGACGGCTCATCTTCTCGAATCGATATTAACTTTTGTGCAATCCGAGAAGGAATCATTTTACGATGCATGGAAACTATTTAAGACTCTCTTGAGAAAGTGCCTCACCATGGGTCGGACAAACAAAGATTGATCAACACTTTCTACAAAGTGGTTTGACCGAATTGACTAAGGGAATGGTGAATAGTTTTCACTGGAGGTGCATTTCTAAGAAAGACACCTAATGAGGGATGGATGTTGTTTGAAGATATTGCAAAGTATAATTATGCCCCTACCTACGCAAAAGGCCCAATCGTAAAAGCTCGATCGTAGGGAAGTATGAGGTATATGAGACCACGCCTCTAAAAGCTCGCTGGTCGACTACGTAAGCAAGTGACGGCAATGAATGTTCAAAGTCTTGTGTGTGATAATTGCCATGGCCAAGGCCATCGTAGTAATCAATGCCGCCTTGACCCGATCTCACAGGTCAAAGCTGTTCAAAACAATGTCGTTTGCCAAAATTGCGATACCGTTGGGCACGCATTCCATCAGTGTCATCTATTGTTTCATTCAGAAGAAGTGAATGGACATTCACTTCTCAAAATTATTGACCTTCGGGTCAGAATCAAAACACTCAAGGATTCAATTATAACAGGAACCACCCTAGTTTCCGATGGAGTGACCCTTCCGGGGCAGCAAACCCCCATCATTTTCAGGCCCCTAGGCCTAATCAAAGTAATTTTCAATTCAACTCTCGACCGGCATGGAACACCAATCCACCGGTCAATCAAGATCAAAATCAAAATCAGAATCGATCATTTCAGATCTTAGAACAAAAGTTGAGTGAGCAAATCACGGCCAACACTCAATTCACAAATTCATTAAGTACTCTGACCAGTACAGTGAGAAATTTTGAGGTGCAAATGGGACAAATTTCGGGCAAAGAAGCAAGTCGACCTCAAGGTCACCGAAGTTTTATCGAGAAGAACCCCGAGGGTTTAATCTAGTCCAAAATGACCGTAATTTTGCACCGATCTCGCCGCACCATGGAACTATGGTCAAGATGAGTGAATGCTATAAACCGAGGAGAGGGAAAGTGGTTGGCAACAAAGCCAACCAGTGGAACGAGTAGCCCCTCCCGCGAAAGCAGAGACACAGGAGGGGAAGATCTTTGTTCTCCTCGTAAGGATGTTGGGACTACTATTGATCCAAGTGAAAGAGAAAATTTCAAGAAAAGGTGAAAGTTGAGAATTTCGATGATGAAGAGAATATCACTTTGAGAAGAAGTCGGAATCTAAGTTGAGTTCTCGGGAAGCATGTGAGGTGGAAGGATAGGAAGACAAAGCTATCAATGATAAGACGGCAAAGAAGCACTTTACCGAGGAAGACTTTGCCGATCTCCCTTACCCACCTAGCAAAAACAAGTTGTCATTAACAAATGATAAAGAATATAAGAAGGTTATCGACTTGCTCAAGAATATCGAGGCAAACATTCCATTAGTTGATCTTTTGATAGAATGCCAAAGTATACAAAGTTTATAAAGGATTTAAAGTGAGTTCGAAAAGAAGCTTCAAGAGCTCGAACACATAGTGTTGAATGGAGAATGCCCGCAATCGCCGACTAAACTTCCGTGAAGTGCCCCGACCCTCGTAGATTTACGATTTCGTGTACTATTGGGAATGTGGACTTCCACAATGTTTTGTGTGATTCAGAGCGCCAATCAACTGATGTTCACTTCAATCTTCCAATCTCTTGGATTGGATCAATCTATTACTCCTAGATCTATTTCTCTTCAACTTGCAGATAGAAGTGTGAAGTATGCAAGGGGAATAAGAGAAGATGTGTTGGTCAAGGTTAAAAGCTTCATATACCCAGCTGATTGGGTAATCATGGATATGACCAACGATGAGAAAACCCCCTTGATCCTTGAAGACATTTTCTGCAACCGCCCGTGCCTTACTAGATTCCCACAAAGGGCGAAGTGACCTTACATTTGGAGGATGAGAGTATAAAGTTCAATGTGGGTAATGCATTGAAGCACGCATCCAGTGACGCTTGTTTAGCTATTGAGGACGATTTCACTGATGAGTATGATAAACAAGTGTTCATGGGTAGTTGGGATGAGGAAGAATTCAATAAACTATCTGCAACTTGGACTAATGAGGAGTGGATAAAATTTTTAGAAGAGATTGACAAGGAAAGTTCTGATTACCATGAAGTGGTAGGAAAGAGAATGAGGGAGAGGCATGGTGATATGCCCAGATTTGGAAAGGGAGATGAGGCCCATGTCTGCTGGGAGGCCATGATGCTTCAGAGCCCTTATGATAAGCTTGGAGATCTAGAGCTTAAGGGCGATAAATTAAGACCAAGTGTGGAGGAGCCACCGTCAGACTTAGTGTTGAAACCCTTGCCTCAACACTTGAAATACAATTTTCTCGAGGGACGGTGATAAGCTCCTTTGATCATTTTCGCCTAAGTTAACCGGCGAGGAAGAAAAGCTTATTAAAGTGTCGCAAGATAATATCCTCGCTTTGGCTGGCAAGTGGGA
The DNA here is from genome assembly GCA_026214975.1 of Gentiana macrophylla. Lineage (NCBI taxonomy): Eukaryota > Viridiplantae > Streptophyta > Magnoliopsida > Gentianales > Gentianaceae > Gentiana > Gentiana macrophylla. The sequence goes on from JAOBSW010001021.1 coordinate 16,253, forward strand.
GATATTATGGATAAGCCTCGATATCTCAGATGCACAAGATCAGGATGCTGAGGGATCAAGAAGGTGCGATGCCTCTCAGAGAAGGCTAAACCTCACATGCAGGAAATCGTTAAGAAGGAAATCATCAAATTGCTTGACATGGGTATCATCTACCCAATAGCCGATAGTGAATGGATGAGCCCCACTGTGTGGTGCCAAAGAAAGGAGGGATTACTATTGAAAAGAATGAAAAAGGGGGAAGAGATGCCTTACTTAAAAGTCACCGTTATAGAGTTTGCATCGACTACGTAAGACTAAATGAGGTAACTTTAAAAGACCACTTTCCTTGCCATTCATTGACCAGCTCCTTGAGAGGCTTAGTGGCAAGCAATTTTATTGTTTTTGGATGGCTATTCGATACTTTCAAATAGCCATCGACCCCCATCGATCAAGAAAAGACTACCTTCACCGCCTCCGTACATTCGCCACCAAGGATGCCATTTGGTTCAGAACGCACCGCCTACATTTCAAAGATGTATGCTGGCTATCTTCAATGGTTTAGTGAGAAGGTGATGGAAATTTTTATGGATGACTTCTCTGTATTCGGGACAGCTTTGACCATGCACACACAATCTTGATAAAGTTCTCATTCCGTGCATGAGAAGGACTTAGTCTTAAATTGGGAGAAGTGCCACCTAATGGTGGAAGAAGGATTGTTCTTGGACACAAGGTGTCCAAGGAATGTATAGAGGTTGACAAAGCGAAGGTAAAAGCTATTGAAAAAATGACATACCCCAAAACTGTAAGAGAAGTAAGAGGATTTTTAGGTCATGTTGGCTTCTATCGGTGGTTCATCAAAGACTTTTCTAAGATAGCCAAGCCTTTGTCAACTCTCTTAAGAGAGGATGTGAAATTTGTTTTTACCTATGAGTGTGAAAAGCGCTTAAAGAATTAAAGGACAAGTTGATTTTCTCGCCAATTCTTATAGCACTGACCGAAAGCTCCTTCGAGCTTATGTGTGATGCTTCTAATTATGCAATGGAGCGGTGCTAGGTCGAGAGTGGACGGGTGTTCCAACCTATCTACTACACTAGTCACACTTTAAACCCAAAGACAGTAAATTATGCAACAACCGAGAAGGAGTTGTTGGCGTGAGTTTTTGCTATGGATAAATTTTAAGCTATTTGCTTGGGTCGGAAGTCACAAATCGGGATGCACCATCTCGCATTAAAGTATCTCGTTGAGCAAGGTGTTAGGTGTAAGTGTCCGAAAGACAATTTGTGTAATTGTTTTTAATAATGAATGATGTAATTTATCTCACCTTATTACTTGCTTTGTGCTTGTAAAGTAATACATCGCCGCAAACCCTAAGTATATCTCAGATGTAATCACTTAACTCAAGGTATGGATTACACGTGAGGATTGAGTTAGTGGAGATATGCTTAAACTCTTAGTCCGTGGTGAACTTAATCGTAGTTTAGGTCTCTTAATTAAAACACCAATAATGCGCCTAACACCTTAGGTGTGATAGTCTTATCCGGACTGCCGGCAGAGGTACCTACGTGGGGCATTTATATATGATGGCATTCATATAGGATCGACCGATTTAATCCGAATTTGTCGATATAATTCCGTAATCGAGGAATCTTATTAAATCATTAGATGATCATATATGGATCAACCTTAATCCCGAGGTGATCTGCAGGATGCCGCTTGTCCCGGGTAGTGTTTGATGTGTTAGTTACGGTTCACTTTAATATGTGTTCCAAGCCACTTCTCATTGGCACTATCTCCGGATGAGTGAGTAGTTCTCGATTTTCACAGACATGGAATCCATTCCTTCCTCAAGGGAAGTAGAGAGACAAATGCCCCTTATTTGTTAGCCCTAAGAAAGTGATCGATCCCGGAGTTCACATTTGACTAATTAGCTACTAGTCGATATGTGCACTAATTGATCATGCAGGGGTTAATGGTAAATAAGGATAAGATATTCTCGAGTCGGGTTCACGGAGACTTCCCACCGTAATGGACAACCATGATGAGGTTAATCCGTATGTAGTGATTATATCAATGGACGCTTATTTACTCGGCATGGGTTGAGTATAAGTATACATCTACAATTGGTAGAGTTCGGGCCGGGTTTATGGTATGTAATCCCGAATTAATAATTAATGTACTTATTCTCGCTCGATGAATAATTAATTATTGAGCTATCGGTTATAGGTCCATGGTCCCCGATGTGCTTCGTAGAATTGACTAATAATCTTGTTATTTGGGCCTCATGATAATTAATTGGCTGGGCTAATTAATTGATATGCATGAATATTATTTAGTTGGGCTAAATAATATAATACACATAAAAGACATTTTGTGTGGGCTAATAAACCCTAAAAGTGGCGCCTATTTGTCTCCTTTCAGCACAAGAATTAATTTTCTTGTGTTATGGAAAATAAAAGATATTCTTGTTATATGATTAGTTGGATGACTTGTTATTTGATTTCCTATTGGTCAATACATGTCACAATTAGTCATTAAGGAAAATATCCTTTATTTTGTTTAATTAATTATTTATTTAATTAATTAATACTTGGAGGTTAATGATTTACTCTCCTATAAAAGGAGAGTTATTCCAAGGGAAATTAGAATTGAAAATTTCGCCCCCCACATTGCAAAAGAGAGAAAAATTTGTTTTCTCCTCTAGGTTTTTAGTAGAAGAAAACTCTAAGTTTTTCTTAGTGTTGCATATCAAGGAGGCTCGTGTATCAAGAAGGACGCCCACCAACCGCTTGGAGAACACATCGGAAGATCAAGGCGACTCTTCCCGTTATTGGTAACACGCTCTAACCCCTTGTAGTTGTTTAAGTCCTTTAATTATGTGTTTTGATATATAAATCGTGATCCATCCGCTGCGCGTAGATCTAACTCGTTTAGATCTAAGAACCTGCATCCTTCATGTGGTATCAAAGCAAGGTTCCACGATTTATATAGTCATAATCGTAATTAAACGACTTAAAGGAGTGGAATTGCATGTAGGTAAAATTTACTTATTGTTATGCTTTGATAATATTTAAATTGTTATGGTTGAAGATATGGATTGGGGTTGGCACCGTTTTCCCGTTAGATCTATTGTAAGCTCATATAAACGATGAAAATTCGTTCATATGAGTATAGGAAATTATGTAATTTATTTTTATTGCAAGTTTAATTTCCAGAAAATAGATCTGTACAGTAGCTGTTTAGTCTTTTCGTTTTTCCCATTGTTTGAACCGTTAAAACGAAGATCCCTCCTGTCAGAATCAAGAATGGAAGTTGATGAACAATCCCACAGATTTTGGTGTCGATCAGAGTCCGTTTGGGTTTCGCTCGTTGCTGAGAAGTGGCTGCTGTAACAGAAAACGCAGGATTCACAGAAACCCTAACTGTGACTTCTTCGATTTTCAGAACAATTGGACCGTTCAAATTAAAATCCGACCGGTCAGATCGATAATCATTCAGTTTTGGACGTGAGATAAAATTTTCAGGACGATCGATTCATCTTCATCCCCGATCGATCTCGGAAGTATATGATGTGCTGCTGTGAGAGTCTGTTTCAGCAGCAAGTTGGGCGGCTCACTGAGAAAGATTGACAAGTCAAAGCTCCGATCCGACCGTCCATCTTGAAGTCCGAAGAATGAAGATCAGATCTGGAAAGTTTCGTCGCGATCCAAGTTCGTTTGGTTTGCCGATCGTCAAGATTTTGAACAGCTGCAGTTTTTGTTAGAAAGTAGTAAACCCTAATTAGGGTTTTGTTTTTTATTTTCTAGTTGATTAGATACGGGGGTGCCAACGGTCCATCTTGGTGTTTTTTTTTCCGCACTAGTATACATGTGTAGATTGTATGAGTAGAACCGAAAATTGCCATGACATGCATCATATCATGAATTCCACTCCATATGCATACATGTAGAAATTAATTCGAGGAATTAGTTAGGCATGTATAAAACACGCAATTAGTTTTAATTAATTGTTTGATATTAATTAGAAACTAATTAGGTAAAACCGAGGAACACGGGTTTTTCAATCGCCGAGGTTGGGTGATGGATTCTCGTGAATCCCACTGCGAAAGCATAAGGAGTAAAATCCTCAAACCTCGTGGTTAGGTGTGTTGATTCTCGTGAATTCCACATTACCTAGACGAGATTACGCTTTTGTTCCGTAGTGTCTACGTGAAAGTTTGATGTTTAAGGATTGATAATCACGGGCAAACAAAGTTCGAAAGTGGTTTAACCACGGTTGGGTGGTCAACAAAGAGCTACGGCTCAATCGACTTCACCTCCACGTGTGGCGCTTGCACGGGGTTTGGCAATGCCGAGCCATCCAAAGAGCTACTACGGCTCAACGGAGCTCCTCTAGCCTTGATCCGTCCGACGGCCACATATGTTCTAACGACAGGTCGGGTGGGCTAGCCCACATAACCGATAAACATTCGAGCCTCGTGATTTATTGTTCCTTAATGTAACATCAAGTCCAAAACGTGATCAAGAAACCCACCACTTTTTCAAAATATTGAGTGGGAGCGGAGAGGCGACAACCGACCCCACGGCCTCTACTTTTGACACAAGCAACGTGAGAGAATGGTGACGCCGTGTCGTCGGCTTTGATTTCGCCCCCTAAGGAAGGCCTTCACCGCTATCAAAATTCAAGGCTTGGTCTCCAAAGGATAGGATTTTGGGTACTGTCGGGTCACCGACCGACCCTAAGGCGGCACACTGGGTCTACCTAGAAATCGAGACAAGAGGTCACACTCATAAAGGGTATTTTTGGTAGTACTTGGCGCTGAAAAAGGAAAGGTGATTGACGATCACAAATGAGATGTTCGATTCTCAACTGATCTTCAATATTAATCTAAACCTCTTTGACCTACCCTAAGGCGGCACTCGAGGCATTAGATTAAATCCTTGGAACGGTAGGATAGACTATAAGTACTTAGTTTATGTTCCTAAAATTTTAGTAGTGTATGATTTGGATTTATCTTCCACAATGTTATTTACAATCGTTATATATCTCTCTAAGGTGCTAGACTGATAGTGTAAAATTGACTAGTAATGACTTCGTTAAAAAGTGGTAAGTAACTAGAACGTTGTATTTATTAATCTCACATGCGATTAATTTTTCGGAAGAGATGTTTCTCTTGAGCCTTCAAAACTTAAGTGACGTAAATAAGTATGTCATTGCTGTCACTCGTGTAGAACGAGAGACAACCATAGTTAGTTTGAAAGATGATTGGGACGATAAAATTCTTCTAGTGAATTTTAATTGTGTAGTGTCTACTCGAGAAATTTTCTGATAGAAAAATTGGAGAATCATAAATTAAAGTGTCGCTAGTTAGACGGTATTTGGAACCGATAAACTAGTGGGAGCTTTTATATTATGTTTTTTCTAATTTATTAGAAAATTAGTCCCATTGTGGTAACTCTTTCATTAGACATCCCACGCTCACGAGTAGTGTCTACTCAAACGAATCGCTAGTTCAAGACTATTTTTTAAGGAAAGTTAAGAATGGGAAAGAATGTCTACAAGTGTTAATCATCTAAACTAAGTTTTGAGGCTAAACCGAAATGTTAAGTAAAGAAAGTATAGATAAGGAAAGTGATTTCGATCACTAACCAATGAATCCTTAGCGACTTTCTTAACCGAGTAACTTGACTCGTAGCTTAGTTCTTTGGAAGAACAAGAAAGTCGTGCATTAACGATTAACAGAGTAACAACGGGCGTAATTTTAGCTAGAATAGTGGGAGTGATATAAGGAAATGAATTACGGATTCTATCCTTGAATATCACGTAAAAATTTAATTTTCTCGCTTTCAGATTCGTTGAACAAATGGATTCACTTTCATCTCGATACTACAGCTTGCCTCATAGAAAGTGAATATGACATTTGTAATACTTAATCCGAGACTCGGACTTTTGTTTGATAAAGTCGAACCACTTAGAATAGTTGAATAAGTATGTGTAACACATCTAAAACTATTAAAGGTAAAAGGTTTCCGATTAAGATAAACGACCTTTCAATATCTAGTGCATATATCCCAGAGATAAAACCCGACGATCGCTAAGGGTGATTCCTATCTCCCGCCTAGAACACTATCTCAAAGGAACAATGACTAAGTTTCCTTTCAATCGAAAGGATAATAGTTTTGAAGGGTAACATAGCTTGTTCACCATGACCTTCGGGTCCCAAAGGAGAGATACAAGCTAGTGGGAGATTTTGAGTGGTGACACTGGTCTGATAACTACTCAAAATACTTGTTGGTTAATCGAAAGAATACGAGGAGGTGTCTCGATTTTAGCGAGAGAATAGAGTATTCCATGCTCGTAAATAGGCTATCGATAGTCTTGGGACTCGATGCTCGGCCCGCTTCCTAGTGGAATGTTTCTCACTAAGGAAGAAACCATAGACTTGCCTCGATATAGTTATTAATGTGCTACAATACACATCGTTAAACTCGATTAAGATAATTGGTTGCAAAATAACGGTTAACATTATTATGTAAACCGAGAAGTCTACCTAGAAGATGCCTGAATTTATGGATAATGAGTGAATTCGGTTCACACCACTTCCATAAATGTAGGCATTTAGCATTTAATGCTTGAAGGTAGGATCGAGATTTTTACATGATAACGCTCGATTGTGACTGCTCGTGAAATATCTTAATGAGACGAGTGAAGGTTGATTATAAGATTCTTGAGATCGTAAAGTGACGGTTGAATCGTCACAAGCCTTCGATAGAATCTATAACTAATACCTTAAACCTTGGAGTACGGTTACCCAAAGGTAGTTACTATCTCGATTTAATCGGATCACGCCCAACATCGTTGTTGGTGAGTACAATCGATAAATACTACTAGATCGTAATATCAATCCACCCAAGACACAAGTGGGAGTATGGTTTAACCATTGACCCATTGTGGTTATGTGGACTTTATAGTCTCATTGGGTGATTGATAGCCTGTGGCTCTTTGTGGGTCAGATAGATTCTCGATAATAGAGGTTGGTTTGAAAACCTTAACCCTCGTGAATGGAGTTTTGGTACTCAGCTTGTTTCAAATTTTCTTGTAGAACCACCGAGTGTCTCAGCCCAGTGGGAGCAATTGGATCTACACGGAAAAGAGTCGAATGAATAGGAAAGTTTAAACTTTCAGCGCAGCAAAGTTGAGTGGTATAGGGTGATTCTCGACAAGTAAAAGAGTTAACTGCACCTTGAACTCTCTCACCACTCAGCCTTGCTAGATTTCGTTAGAAAGGTAAAATAGGGTGATTCCCCGAGACTTTCTTGCCGAACAACGGAATCTGAATTCATTCGTAATGTATGGTTTTAGCTAAGAATGAATAACGGATTCGTTATAAAGCGTAAGATAGGGGTGATTCCCAAGACCTTTTTTAAGTAGACTAACGATATCTTAATTTATTTAGAAAGAACCATTGGTAGGAAGATCGCCATGGCTTATATCCTTTGTGGATTTAAGAGAACCTCTCGGTCATTAAAAGTCGCATGTTTTAAAATATGTGGATTTTGACTGTAATATTGATAAGTCTTTGTAGACTCGGGTATCAATATTGGTAAAATAGTAGTATTAGTGTTCATGAATGATAAACATCAAACAGCTTGGAAAAAACATGTGTGTGCTATCTGAAGTCAGAAACTGACACGCCAAGATTCTCTAGATGAGAGAATTGGACTATGTTCTAAGAATCTGATTCGGTCAAATTCATGAGAATGAGTCATTGGCTATCCCACCGATCTTATTGAATAAGATGATTATGCATATATGGTTGCAGCATTCATCGAGAGTTGTCCTACCCTACCTCTCAGGAATGATTCTCCAAATCTTCGGATAAAGAGAAAATGGGATAGAGTCTCTCTGGGATAAGGGCAAGTCAGCTTAACATGAGTCAATTGCAATAGAATCTTGGATTCGAGCAATAAGTAGCGGTTTAGTACGTCCTCAAGTATCCTTAAAGAACGAGGAATAATGTGCTTGTATATTCAGGTGCAAACTTGAATATGGTTGACTACACTGATTCTGACTTACAGTCAGATTAAGGGTGATCGTTGGGACGATCTCAGGCTCAGTGTTTACTCATTGTGATGAAGCTATAGTCTGGAGAAATCCAGAACCGCCAATTCGATTTTAGTTAATCGGATACGGAGCAGCTAGAGTGGCGATATGGCTTAGGAATTTCCTTTCTTATCTGGGAGTAATTCCAGGACTAGTGAGCTGATATCACTTTATTGTGAAAACAATGAAGAGATAGCTTAGAAGGATTTTCTCAGTCACTAGAGGTCAAAAGCATATTGAGAGAGAGTACCGCCTGATTAAATGGACCGGCAACGTTTCGATCCTAAAGATCGTTTCGAGCCGATAACCTAATAGATCAGTGCACCAAGTCTAGTGCTTGGAGGGTACGGCATTGAGTGATATGTCTCATCTGCTTTTAGAGCAAGTGGGAGAGTGTTGTGAATAAGATGAGAAATGGTGTGCTCTAAAAACAATCGTTACTTGTCATTTCGTGCAAGTGGGAGATTGTTAGGTGTAGTGCCTGAAAGACAATTTGTGTAATTGTTTTTAATAATGAATGACAGAATTTATCTCACCTTATTACTTGCTTTGTGCTTGTAAAGTAATACATCGCCGCAAACCCTAAGTATATCTCAGATGTAACCACTTAACTCAAAGTGTATGGATTACACGTGAGGATTGAGTTAGTGGAGATATGCTTAAACTCTTAGTCCGTGGTGAACTTAATCGAGTTTAGGTCTCTTGATTAAAACACCAATAATGCGCCTGTAACACCTTAGGGTGTGATAGTCTTATCCGGACTGCCGGCAGAGGGTACTACGTGGGGCATTTATATATGATGGCATTCATATAGGATTGGACCGATTTAATCCGAATTTGTCGATATAATTCCGTAATCGAGGAATCTTATTAAATCATTAGATGATCATATATGGATCAACCTTAATCCTCGAGGTGATCACAGGATGCCGCTTGTCCCGGGTAGTGTTTGATGTGTTAGTTACGGTTCACTTTAATATGTGTTCCAAGCCACTTCTCATTGGCACTATCTCCGATGAGTGAGTAGTTCGATTTTCACAGACATGGAATCCATTCCTTCCTCAAGGGAAGTAGAGAGACATTCCCTTATTTGTTAGCCCTAAGAAAGTGATCGATCCGGGAGTTCACATTTGACTAATTAGCTACTAGTCGATATGTGCACTAATTGATCATGAGGGGTTAATGGTAAATAAGGATAAGATATTCGAAGTCGGGTTCACGGAGACTTCCCACTCGTAATGTACAAGCCTATGGAGGTTAATCCGTATGTAGTGATTATATCAATGGACGCTATTTACTCATGGGTTGAGTATAAGTATACATCTACAATTGGTAGAGTTTCGGCTGGGTTTATGGTATGTAATCCCGGAATTAATAATTAATGTACTTATTCGCTCGATGAATAATTAATTATTGAGCTATCGGTTATAGGTCCATGGTCCCCGATGTGGCTTCGATGAGTTCGGACTAATAATCTTGTTATTTGGACCTCAGTGATAATTAATTGGCTGGGCTAATTAATTGATATGCATGAATATTATTTAGTTGGGCTAAATAATATAATACACATAAAAGACATTTTGTGTGGGCTAATAAACCCTAAAAGTGGCGCCTATTTGTCTCCTTTTAGCACAAGAATTAATTTTCTTGTGTTATGGAAAATAAAAGATATTCTTGTTATATGATTGGTTGGATGACTTGTTATTTGATTTCCTATTGGTCAATACATGTCACAATTAGTCATTAAGGAAAATATCCTTTTATTTTGTTTAATTAATTATTTATTTAATTAATTAATACTTGAGGTTAAGGATTTACTCTCCTATAAAAGGAGAGTTATTCCAAGGGAAATTAGAATTGAAAATTTCGCTTCACATTGCAAAAAAGAGAGAAAAATTTGTTTTCTCCTCTAGGGTTTTTAGTAGAAAGAAAACTCTAAGTTTTTCTTTGTGTTGCAAATCAAGGAGGCTCGTGTATCAAGAAGGGCGCCCACCAACCGCCGCTTGGAGAACACATCGGAAGATCAAGGCGACTCTTCCCGTTATTGGTAACACGCTCTTAACCCCTTGTAGTTGTTTAAGTCCTTTAATTATGTGTTTTGATATATAAATCGTGATCCATCCACGCGCGTAGATCTAACTCGCTTAGATCTAAGAACTGCATCCTTCACAAGGCCGATGCCAAGCCTCGCTTGATGAGATGGATCTTGATTTTACAAGAGTTTGATGTTCATATCCGGGACAAGAAGGGTAGCGAGAATGTGGTAGCCGATCACATGTCTCGGCTGACCGCTGATCCTCGACAGAGTCGGATGAAATTGGAATTGATTTTCCAACCGAGCAACTCATGACTATTGATGTGTGCGAGGTTACTCCCGGCCGCATTTGTAGAAAAGGTTCTCCTTGGTTTGCACCTTTGCAAACTTCTTGAGCGGCGATATCCGACCCCGACCGACACATATCAAAGAAAAGAAGAAATTATTTTCGGATTTGAACTATTATGTGTGGGACGCACCCTATTCTCTTCAAGCGTTGTAAGGATGGATTACTCCGTAGTGTGTCCTCGAGTTCGAGCAGAGGGACATTATAGAGCAATGCCATGACGGACTCGTGGGAGGTCATTATGGAGTCGGGAAGACTGATGCGAAGATTTTTCAGTCCGGTTTCTACTGGCCGACAATTTTTAAGGATACAGAGAGTTTTGCAGGTGTGACCGGTGCCGGCAAGACCGTAAACTTTTCTCGGCGAATGGACATGCCCCTCCACCCCATTCAACAATGTGAGGTTTTCGACGATGGGGTATTGACTTCATGGGACCGCTTCCATCCTCGTATGGGAACAAGTACATTCTCGTCTCAAGCGCCGACTATGTGTCAAAGTGGGTAGAGGCAATAGCAACATCATGGAACGACCACAAGGTGGTCAAGAACTTCCCGCGGAAAATATTTTTACACGGTTTGGCTGTCCACGAGCTCTCATCGGTGACGAGGAACTCACTTCGCAATACTCCTTTAGAAAAGATTTTAGAACGATATGGGTGAAACACAAATCGCTACCCCTATCACCCTCGACGAGTGGAAAAGTTGAAGTAAGTAAATCAAGCTCAAAAGCATTCTTGAGAAGATGGTGAATTCTCATATAGACGGACTGGAGCCGTAAAATGGATGATGTACGGGCCTACTGTGATGCTTTGAAAACTCCTATTGGCACGTCTCCGTTTCAGATGGTTTATGGTAAGGCCTGCCACCTACCAATCGAGCTTGAGCACAGAGCATTCTTGGCTATTAAATTCTTGAATTTCGATAGCCAGTTATGCAGAGAAAAGCGATTGTTGCAGTTACAAGAGCTTGATGAGTTCAGACTCCAGGCCTACGAGAGCTCAAGAATCAGTAAGAAGAGGACTAAACTTCTTCACGACAAGAAAATCAAGCATAGAGAATTCAAAGCGGGCGAATGGGTTTTATTATATAATACCAAAGTTACATCTGCTTCTTCGATAAGCTACGCACCCGCTGGTGGCCCCTTTCAAATCTCTCAGGTTTTCCCTAGTGGAGCAGTCGAATTGAAAAATAAGCAGGGTGAGTTGTTCAGAGTGAATGGTCATCGGTTGAAACACTATATTGGTCAACAAAAGGAACGACCGGTAGTTTTCCATCTAAACGATGTCCTTAGTCAAGGCAGCTCCGATCTTTTGGAACCCGATAATTTACGTCTCTGTGAGTTCTTTGATGATGTTGTGATTATTGATGATACACTTCGGCGTGTGGAACTGAAACCTAAAAAGAAGAAGAGAAGAATCATAGGAACTAAGTGGATACAAAAGTTTACTGATATGGCCAATACATTGGCGAGACTTTGTTTTTGTGGGATCCATACTATTGACCCCAAGGAAATCAAGAATGATTCCGGAAAGAGGCCTCAGTGGCCTGACCCGGGTTGAAAATTTTTGGGTTGTCGAGCAAACGACATTAACCAAAAGCGCTACCGGGAGGCAACCCGTTAAAAAAAAAATAAACAAAAACTCTACATTTTGCATGATACTTTACTCATACTTTGGATAATAGTTTTCTAATACTTCGGATTGATTTTCATTTTGTTTCACCATGTCTCAGGATGAATGTTTGAATATCATTTAAAGGGAACGATTAGGAGGTTATCCGAAAATCCTGAGATAGAGCAAAGAAAAAATTCAAATGCATAATTTCTTAGATTTAGGTTGTTAGAACAATTTGAAATAACCCTTGAGGATCTGGGTATAAAAGACTCATAGTTAATACTTTGTCACATATTTCATATCATGACCTAGTCTGTTTTAAATTTTCAAATAATGTGTGACATGTATTAGTTCAACTACTATGCAACTAAGGGAATAGGAAATTCAAAGCTGACCCGAGTTGAAATTTTATTGTTTAGTCGAGCTCCCGACTATAATTAAGCCCTACTAGGATGGTAACCTAGATATCTTTTTTTTTTTTTTTTTTGTATGAAGTTTATTTCTATTTTGTTTCTCTTGTTGTTTCTAATGTTTAGATGATATTGCCTTGTCTATCATCTTTTGTGCCCCTATCCCCGAGGTACGTCCTGTTTTCCCATGGTGTGCAGGATATTTGCGATAGCGATTGTGAGCTCTTTAGATAAATCAGTTTACCGGTGGATGGTCCACAGTCTACTGATTTCATCAAGCATTTCGGGATCGACTCATGACCACTTCGCACTGCCACCTTCGAATTACAACCACTAAGTATTTCTTATTTTGAACACTTTGAGGACATCATGTAACTTAAGTGTGGGGAGGGTTATATATGTTGTCTTGGTTTTAAGCGTTTATACTATTTATATATATATATGATTATGTGCATATTTTCATTTTATAACTACTATATTCCACTCATTATTCATCGAGGACGATGTCAATACGTAAGTGGGGAGTAGAGTAAGTTATAAAATTTTGAAAATATTAAAAATTAACGCTATAATTAAAATAACTATATTGATTGCTTAACACTTAGTTATATTTTTCCTAAAGTAGAAATAAGATAATATATAATTAATATAATAAAATTAATATACTTTGATAGAATAATTTTTAGTTAAGTAAAATAGATTAGATGTATTATGATTATATTATATATGTCAGTTTTAGATTTTTATAAGATTTTAAGTATATGCAACTATACATAAATATTATTGAGTATTGTTGATTTGAAATTAGACAGATATGCTTATATTTATAATGAAATGTTAGAATAATTTTCTTTTCGAAATAAGTATGAATATGGAATCAGACCAAGGATGCCGATTTTTGGCATAATAAAGTTAGATAGGTGCTAATATATTTGACCTCACCTCATGACACTTGCAAGATAGTCGATTCTGGTAATGAGTTCGGATATGTTAGTATTCTATGAAAAAAAACAAATCACCTTGAGTCCATTTGGATACTGCCCCAATTGGGGAGTGTGGTTTACCTTGGACAAAGAGATGGGTTTGAGTGATCTCGGGGTGATCGCTCTAAAGTTTGGGGAGAGTGTTATACTTTTGAGACGCGACGATTAAAAAAAATAAATAAATAATATTATGTTGTAATTTGATAAAAAAAAGGTTTTTGAGATGAAAGTTAAGTACGTACGACTTATCTTCTTCTTTTGATAATTCTTTATTTTTCCTTTTGATCAAACACCCAGATCCTGATCGTTATACTAAGTCCTTGATTCCAATTATTTCATACAAGTTAAGATTAGAGAATAATTTTAATTTTTATTATATTTACTAAGTAAATTGTGTAGAATTTCATTTAAATGATATTTGATAAATAATTTATCTAAGTTATATACACTTTTTATTTTATTAATTTCTAAGAAAGATATGTTTAATATATTTATAATATTGAAATGATATTTTGTTAACTTGAAAGTTAATCTACCAAGCATATCATTTTATTGTAGTTTTTATATGTTATCGCTTATTTTTGCTCTGGGACGAGCAAAAGCTAAGTGTGGGGAGTTGTTTAGGGTGATTTTACATGATTTATAACGTTATATTTTATAACGATTTCCTCCATATTCGTGTAATTTGCATAGAAACTAAGGATTTAATCAAATTATTGAGCAAATGAGTTTTAAAAGTGTTTAAGTGCAAATTTGTGTTGTTTATGTGGTTTCATTGATAAAAATCTTTGAATATGAGATGTTACATTTTGCACGATGTTATCATGAATGTAGTACGCTTGCATGTTAAATGAGGAGCTTAAACGAAGATCGGATGAAGATTAAGAAGAAAGCTCGATTCGAATAAAGAAAGCTCGATTCGATTCGGCCCAAACATGGTGATCAAGGCTTTCAAAATATGCCACGTAACATTATATTTTGAGGCCTAAAAGATGGATTTTGAGGAAAAGAAGAAGATGCCACGAGTTTACGAGATCAACGGATCAATATTTTCCAACGCACTTCTACCGTAACCTGTTTTTCGATGGAAATTTGACCCGACATAGAGGCATTCTCAGGGGAAGAGTTCTTCATGAAAGTTGTAGATCTTCAAATGAGCTTTCCAACGCATTTTGAATCACACGTCAATCGGAGGTCTACAACTCAAGTTATGATTTTTTACCGAACTGCTGGAATTTCGGGACGAACCGAGAGATATTTTTGCTCAATTGATGCATGTGGGGTGTAATGATGAGTAGTAACATGCTTGTAACTAACTCTTGCATGACTCATCACCTTCACATGATAAACTATCATTACCTCCACATGCTATCTTGATGATTCACCACTCCTACCCACCAAATCCTAACAAACTCATCATCACTTGCACATGCATCCTAACAAACTATTGGTGAGTCACCATTTCTCCCCCATATACACCTCCTCAACTACAACCTCCCTCATTCAAACCTCCCCTCAACTCTCCCTATAAGAACTCCCTCATTTCCATCCATAAAAGTTGCCCCTCCTTGGTCACTTTTGGCCAAGCTTTTACTTTTCCCGTCTTTTATGTAAATACTCTGTAGGCGTTATGCCGAGAATAAATTAGAATAGTAGTACTGTTGTAATGCTGGAGCTACGGCCCTGATTCTGAAATCATAATCGAGGATGATTGGCTAAGGTCTCTAAGCTAGAACCACCTTTGTGAAGCCACCATCACCGGAATAAATAAGGATTTCGCTTTAATTCATTTTCGTAAGTTATCTTGTTCTTCCTTCATGTTTTACTTTGTTTAAGTGCAATGTGTATGAACAATATGTGTGTTGCATGCTATTCGAATTTAGATACGGAAGTTGATGAATTCATAGATTACCGTGAAGGAGAATGATAATATTCTTCCAACATACGTAAGTTGAGGGTGAATGTTGTCAGATTAGGATTTATATCCATATCTTTGATCCGTAAATGCTTTAGTTGTACCGAAAATGGTGAACTAATTAAAAGGCGATGAACCGAAAAGGGAAAATGCCTCTTTAGCAGATAATAATCCAAGACTTACGAATGAATGTGTGTTGTTCTTGTTAATTTCGGTGGGGTGTTGGATCAACGGTGTGTTCTAGTTGTTTTAATCACTATTTTTCTCTAAACAAATTGTCACGTGTTAGTCTTTATCTTTACTTTTGAAACCTTTATTCAAGATCATAGTTATATTAATCATCACTAAAAAGAAATCGAAAGAAAAAGTTATTTTCATACAAGTCCCTGTGGATACGACCCCGTTTCACCACTATCGCTGCGAGCCTTCGCACTTGGGGTTGACATCGGTTTTTAATATAAATATTATCACTGCTTTGCATAAAACCGCGAACATCCATCAACGTACGTGGCTAGTTAACTACGCCCACACATCGCGATCTAGACTTGTGCCTTACCAAGAATATTACGATGATTAGTCTTTTAACTACAAATGTACATCTTTTATTAATTGTTAACTAGCCACCGAAGTATTTTCACGTAAGCTCTCTCACCTCTACTACTCTCTTTCCTAGACCACAAGACACGGACAAGGCCTAGCACATACACAAACACAGAGGAATGCTAAAACTTATAATGGGCCTGGACCAGTTACAAACTTACGATGTGTGGTGTTCCTCCGTACGTAGGGTCCAAAGACTTACGAAGTTATCCACTTTATCCGAACACCCACACATCGCGATATAGACTTGTGCCTTACCAAGAATATTACGATGATTAGTCTTTTAACTACAAACGTACGTCTGTTATTAATTGTTAACTAGCCACATAAGTATTTTCAAGTAAGCTCCCTCACTCTCTTTCCTAGACCACAAGACACGGACAAGGCCTAGCACATACACAAACACTGAGGTATGATAACATTTATAATGGGCCTGGCCCAGTAACAAACAACCTGGTCCAGTGGCCCCATATATCATCAACAACTACAAGGTAGCATACAACATACGATGCCCAAAACGAAAGTAAAACAACAAATCTTACAAAGCCTTAAAGAAAGTACGACGCTTGTATTGATATTGAAATAACAAAATAGTTTGATACATCTTATAATAAATGAAATAGAAAACATCAAGTGAATCTTGGACACAAACATCGTCCCCAAAGTCATCATCCATCACATTATCAACATGTTCGTCTTCTCACCACAAAAACATGCAACAAAACATGAAATGGAGGTAAGTAAAAAGTACTTAGCAAGATTAAGAATCTAAAATATAATTAAATGTCTATATCGCGATGTTTTTGGGGCATCCATGCTCAACTTTCTTTAAGGCTTTGTAAGATTTGTTGTTTTACTTTCATTTTGGGCATCGTATGTTGTAAGCTACCATGTAGTTGTTGATGATATATGGGGCCACTGGGCCGGGTTGTTTGTAACTGGGCCAGGCCCATTATAAATGTTATAATACCTCAGTGTTTGTGTATGTGCTAGGCCTTGTCCGTGTCATGTGGGCGTTCAGATAAAGTGGATAACTTCGTAAGTCATTGGACCCTACGTACGGAGGAACCCCACCCCATAAGTCCGAGACCCTACGTACGGAGGGACTGTACCGAGCGTGTACACTATCAGGTTTTCACCCGTTGATATTGGTGTGATCCGATTGTTTTTGTTGCCCGGTTATCATTCAAACAAGTCCAGTTACATCATCATTCTCACTTATGTACAAACCAATGATTGAACTAGACCATAGTGTACACGCTCGGTGCAGTCCCTCCGTACGTAGGGTCCAAGGGTCTCGGACTTACGGGGTGGTGTTCCTCCGTGCGTAGGGTACAAAGACTTACGAAGTTATCCACTTTATCCGAACACCCACACATCGTGATATAGACTTGTGCCTTACCAAGAATGTTATGATGTTTAGTCTGTTAGCTACACACGTACGTCTGTTATTAATTGTTAACTAGCCACATAAGTATTTTCAAGTAAGCTCCCTCACCTCTACTACTCTCTTTCCTAGACCACAAGACACGGACAAGGCCTAGCACATACACAAACACAGATGAATGCTAAAACTTATAATGGGCCTGGACCAGTTACAAACAACCCGGCCCAGTGGGCCCAGATATCATCTACAACTACAAGGTAGCATACAACATACGATGCCCAAAACGAAAGTAAAACAACAAATCTTACAAAGCCTTAAAGAAAGTACGACGCATGTCTTGATATTGAAATAACAACATAGTTTGATACATCTTATAATGGGCCTGGACCAGTTACAAACAACCCGGCCCAGTGGCCCCACATATTTTGAACATAGACTTATCTTTGTTACATCATCATTCAAGGGCACTACGCTTGGTGCTACTCACCATAAAGTATCTGTGTGCAACATACGTCTGTTATGGTGAGTAGCACCATGCTCAACCTGTTCGTCTTCTCACCCCAAAAACATGCAACAAAACATGAAATTGAGGTAAGTAAAAAGTACTTAGCAAGATTAAGAAGCTAAAATATAATTAAATCTTACAACGAAAGGTTCATAATATATTAAGTTATCTTTGTGAGACCGACTCAAACTTTAGGGATCACTTCATGCTCATCAACATGTCATGATTATTGGTTTGTAGCGTAGCTTATCTTTGTTACATCATCATTCAAGGGCAATACGCATGGTGCAACTCACCATAAAGTATCTGGGTGCAACATATTGGTGGATCACACCAATATCAATGGGTGAAAACCTGATAGTGTACATGCTCGGTGCAGTCCCTCCGTATGTAGGGTCCAAGGGTCTCGGACTTACGGGGTGGTGTTCCTCCGTACGTAGGGTCCAAAGACTTACGAAGTTATCCACTTTATCCGAACACCCACACATCGCGATATAGACTTGTGCCACAACGAAAGGTTCATAATATACTCAAACTTTAGGGTTCACTTCATGCTCATCAACATGTCGTGATTATTGGTTTATAGCGTAGCTTATCTTTGTTACATCATCATTCAAGGGCACTACGCATGGTGCTACTCACCATAAAGTATCTGTGTGCAACATATTGGCGGATCACACCAATATCCATTGGGGAAAAGACTAAACATCGTAAAATTCTTGGTAAGGCACAAGTCTAGATCGCGATGTGTGGGCGTTCCGAAAAAGTGGATAACATCGTCCCCAAAGTCATCATCCATCGCATGCTCAACTTGTTCGTCTTCTCACCACAAAAACATGCAACAAAACATGAAATGGAGGTAAGTAAAAAGTACTTAGCAAGATTAAGAATCTAAAATATAATTAAATCTTACAACGAAAAGTTCATAATATATTAAGTTATCTTTGTGAGACTGACTCAAACTTAAGGTAATTTATTAAGTTATCTTTGTGAGACCGACTCAAACTTTAGGGTTCACTTCATGCTCATCAACATGTCGTGATTATTGGTTTATAGTGTGCCTTATCATTGTTACATCATCATTCAAAGGCACTACGCTTGGTGCTACTCACCATAAAGTATCCGTGTGCAACATATTGGCGGATCACACCAATATCAACGGGTGAAAACCTCGATAGTGTACACGCCGGTGCGATCCCTCCGCACGTAGCGCCTTAGACTTACGGGGTGGGGTTCCTCCATACGTAGAGTCCAATGACTTACGAAGTTATCCACTTTATCCGAACGCCCACACATCGCGATATAGACTTGTGCCTTACCAAGAATATTACGATGATTAGTCTTTTAACTACACACGTACGTCTGTTCATAATATATTAAGTTATCTTTGTGAGACCGACTCAAACTTTAGGCATCACTTCATGCTCATCAACATGTCATGATTATTGGTTTATAGCGTAGCTGATCTTTGTTACATCATCATTCAAGGGCACTACGCATGGTGCAACTCACCATAAAGTTTCTGTGTGCAACATATTGGTGGATCACACCAATCAAGGGCACTACGCTTGGTGCTACTCACCATAAAGTATCCGTGTGCAACATATTGGCGGATCACACCAATATCAACGGGTGAAAACCTGATAGTGTACACGCTCGGTGCAGTCCCTCCGTACGTCGTGTCTCGGACTTACGGGGTGGGGTTCCTCCATACGTAGAGTCCAAAGACTTACGAAGTTATCCACTTTATCCGAACGCCCACACATCGCGATATAGACTTGTGCCTTACCAAGAATATTACGAAGATTAGTCTTTTAGCTACAAACGTACGTCTGTTATTAATTGTTAACTAGCCACCTAAGTATTTTCATGTAAGCTCCCTCACCTCTACTACTCTCTTTCCTAGACCACAAGACACGGACAAGGCCTAGCACATACACAAACATTGAGGTATGATAAGATTTATAATGGGCCTGGACCAGTTACAAACAACCCGGCCCAGTGGGCCCATATATCATGAACAACAACAAGGTAGTATACAACATACGAGACCCAAAACGAAAGTAAAAAAACAAATCTTACAAAGCCTTAAAGAAAGTACGACGCTTGTCTTGATATTGAAATAACAACATAGTTTGATACATCTTATAAAAAATGAAACGGAAAACATCAAGTGAAACTTGGACTTAAACATCGTCCCCAAAGTCATCATCCATCACATGCTCAACTTGTTCGTCTTCTCACCCCAAAAACATGCAACTCACCATAAATTGAGGGAGCTTACAAACAACCCAGCCCAGTGGGCCCATATATCAACAACAACTACAAGGTAGCATACAACATACGATGCCCAAAATGAAAGTAAAACAACAAATCTTACAAAGCCTTATAGAAAGTACGACGCTTGTCTTGATATTGAAATACACAACATAGTTTGATACATCTTATAATAAATGAAACGGAAAACATCAAGTGAAACTTGGACTCAAAGATCATCCCCAAAGTCATCATCCATCACATGCTCAACATGTTCGTCTTCACACCCCAAAAACATGCAACAAAACATGAAATTGACGTAAGTAAAAAGTCTAAACATGATTAAGAATCTAAAATATAATTAAATCTTACAATGAATGGTTCATAATATATTAAGTTATCTTTGTGAGACCGACTCAAACTTTACATCATCATGCTCATCAAGTATGTTATTTATTAAGATGGGCCCACCTAAGCATTTTCAAGTAAGCTCCCTCACCTCTACTACTCTCTTTCCTAGACCACAAGACACGGACAAGGCCTAGCACATACACAAACACAGAGGAATGCTAAAAGTTATAATGGGCCTGGCCCAGTTACAAACATCACCCCAAAAACATGCAACAAAACATGAAATTGAGGTAAGTAAAAAGTACTTAGCAAGATTAAGAATTTAAAATATAATTAAATCTTACAACGAAAGGTTCATAATATATTAAGTTATCTTTGTTTGTGTATGTGCTAGGCCAGCCATAATGTTAATAAATTATGTTCATTAAAGCGTAGTGCACGTTAAACAACACAAAGTACGTAGGGTCGGGTACGGAAAATACTTTCTTGTTGTTGGTGTGATCCGTACGTACGGGGTGGGCGTTCAGATAAAGTGGATAAATTCGTAAGTCATTGGACTCTACGTACGGAGGAACCCCACCCCGTAAGTCCGAGACCCTACATACGGAGGGACTGCACCGAGCGTGTACACTATCAGGTTTTCACCCGTTGATATTGGTGTGATCCGTTGTAAGATTTAATTATATTTTAGCTTCTTAATCTTGCTAAGTACTTTTTACGTACGTCTGTTATTAATTGTTAACTAGCCACCTAAGTATTTTCAAGTAAGCTCTCTCACCTCTACTACTCTCTTTCCTAGACCACAAGACACGGACAAGGCCTAGCACATACACAAACACAGAGGAATGCTAAAACTTATAATGTACATGCTACGTACGGAGGAACACCACCTGGTAAGTCCGAGACCCTACGTACGGAGGGACTGCACCGAGCGTGTACACTATCAGGTTTTCACCCGTTGATATTGGTGCGATCCGCCAATATGTTGCACACAGATACTTTATGGTGAGTTGCACCATGCGTAGTGCCATTGAATGATGATGTAACAAAGATAAGCTATGCTACAAACCAATAATCATGACATGTTGGAGAGCATGAAGTGATCTCTAAAGTTTGAGTCGGTCTCACAAAGATAACTTAATAAATTATGAACCTTTCGTTGTAAGATTTAATTATATTCTAGCTTCTTAATCTTGCTAAGTACTTTTTACTTACCTCAATTTCATGTTTTGTTGCATGTTTTTGGGGTGAGAAGATGAACGAGTTGAGCATGTTATGGATGATGACTTTGGGGACGATGTTTGTGTCCAAGATTCACTTGATTGAACCTTTTCGTTGTAAGATTTAATTAAATCTTACAACGAAAGGTTCATAATTTATTAAGTTATTTTTGTGAGACCGACTCAAACTTTAGGGATCACTTCATGCTCATCAAACTTCAAGTAAGCTCTCTCACCTCTACTACTCTCTTTCCTAGACCACAAGACACGGACAAGGCCTAGCACATACACAAACATTGAGGTATGATAACATTTATAATGGGCCCATATTACGCTCGGTGCAGTCCCTCCGTACGTAGGGTCTCGGACTTACGGGGTGGTGTTCCTCCGTACGTAGGGTCCAATGACTTACGAAGTTAACCACTTTATCCGAACGCCCACATATCTGTTACTTCATGTTCATCAACATGTCGTGATTATTGGTTTGTAGCATAGCTTAACTTTGTTACATCATCATTCAGTAGCACACACATGATGGTGCTACTCACCATAAAGTATCTGTGTGCAACATATTGGCGGATCACACCAATATCCATTCGGGTTTTCCCCAATGGATATTGGTGTGATCCGCCAATATGTTGCACACAGATACTTTATGGTGAGTAGCACCATGCGTAGTGCCCTTGAATGATGATGTAACAAAGATAAGCTATGCTATAAACCAATAATCATGACATGTAGATGAGAATGAAGTGATCCCTAAAGTTTGAGTCGGTCTCACAAAGATTATATTTTAGCTTCTTAATCTTGCTAAGTACTTTTTACTTACCTCAATTTCATGTTTTGTTGCATGTTTTTGGGGTGAGAAGACGAACAGGTTGAGCATGTGATGGATGATGACTTTGGGGACGAACCTTGTCCGTGTCTTGTGGCCTTGTCCGTGTCTTGTGGTCCAGGCCCACACATGGCGATATAGACTTGTGCCTTACCAAGAATGTTACGATGATTAGTCTTTTAACTACAAACATCCGTCTGTTATTAATTGTTAACTAGCCACTTATAATTAATAATACTATGCGGCTTACCTCAATGTTATTAATTTGCTATAAAACACGAAAAGTATTATGGTAAACCGAGCTTACGTGAAAATATAGACTTAAAGAAAGTACACGCTTGTCTTGATTATTGTGATAAATGATATATATGTCGTGATTATTGGTTTATAGCGTAGCTTATCTTTGTTACATCATCATTCAAGGGCACTACGCTTGGTGCTACTCACCATAAAGTATCCGTGTGCAACATATTGGCGGATCACACCAATATCAACGGGTGAAAACCTGATAGTGTACACGCTCGGTGCAGTCCCTCCGTACGTAGGGTCTCGGACTTACGGGGTAGTGTTCCTCCGTACGTAGAGTCCAATGACTTATGACTTACGAAGTTATCCACTTTATCCGAACACCCACACATCGCGATATAGACTTGTGCCTTACCAAGAATATTACGATGATGGGGAAACCACAAGTCATTGGGACTCTACGTACGGAGGAACACCACCCCGTCCTTTGTGTTACATCATCATTCAAGGGCACTACTCATGGTGCTACTCACCATAAAGTATCTGTGTGCAACATATTGGCGGATCACACCAATATCCATTGGGGAAAACCCCACGGACAAGGCCAACGCACATACACAAACACAGAGGAATGCTATGGGCCCACTGGGCGGGTTGTTTTAATCTGGTCCAGCCCATTATAAGTTTTAGCATACCACAACTACTCTCTTTCCTGGACCACAAGACACGGACAAGGCCTAGCACATACATACACACACACAGAGGTATGATAACATTTATAATGGGCCTGGCCCAGTTACAAACAACCCGGCCCAGTGGGCCCATATATCATCAACAACTACAAGGTAGCTTACAACATACGATGCCCAAAATGAAAGTTATTTTTTTGTAGCGTAGCTTATCTTTGTTACATCATCATTCAAAGGCACTACGCATGGTAGTAGAGGTGAGACCGAATTTCATATGATAAGTTTTAGCATTCCACAATGTTTGTGTATGTGCTAGGCCTTGTCCATGTCTTGTGGTCTAGGAAAGAGAGTAGTAGAGGTGAGAGAGCTTACTTGAAAATACTTAGGTGGCTATTTAACAATTAATAACAGACGTACGTTTGTAGTTAACAGACTTATCCTCCGTACTTTCTTGGTAAGGCACAAGTCTATATCGCGATGTGTGGGTGTTCGGATAAAGTGGATAACTTCGTAAGTCTTTGGACCAACATAATTAAATCTTACAACGAAAGGTTCATAATATATTAAGTTATCTTTGTGAGACCGACTCAAACTTTAGGGTTCACTTCATGCTCATCAACATGTCGTGATTATTGGTTTGTAGCGTAGCTTATCTTTGTTACATCATCATTCAAGGGCACTACGCATGGTGCTACTCACCATAAATTATCTGTGTGCAACATATTGGCGGATCACACCAATATCCATAGAGGAAAACCCCATAGTGTACACGCTCGGTGCAGTCCCTCCGTACGTAGGGTCTCGGACTTACGATGTGTGGTGTTCCTCCGTACGTAGGGTCCAAAGACTTACGAAGTTATCCACTTTATCCGAACACCCACACATCGCGATATAGACTTGTGCCTTACCAAGAATATTACGATGTTTAGCCTTTTAACTACAAACGTACGCCTGTTATTAATTGTTAACTAGCCACCTAAGTATTTTCACGTAAGCTCTCTCACCTCTACTACTCTCTTTCCTAGACCACTAGACATGGACAAGGCCTAGCACATACACAAACACAGAGGAATGCTAAAACTTATAATGGGCCTGGACCAGTTACAAACAACCCGGCCCAGTGGGCCCATATATCATCAACAACTACAAGGTAGCTTACAACATACGATGCCCAAAACGAAAGTAAAACAACAAATCTTACAAAGCCTTAAAGAAAGTACGACGCTTGTCTTGATATTGAAATAACAACATAGTTTGATACATCTTATAATAAATGAAATATAAAACATCAAGTGAAACTTGGTCTCAAACATCGTCCCCAAAGTCATCATCCATCACTTGCCCAACATGTTCGTCTTCTCACCCCAAAAACATGCAACAAACACATGAAATTGAGGTGTAGTTTGAGTCCAAGTTTCACTTGATGTTTTATATTTCATTTATCGTAAGATGTATCAAACTATGTTGTTATTTCAATATCAAGACAAGCGTCGTACTTTCTTTAAGGCTGTGTAAGATTTGTTGTTTTACTTTCGTTTTGGGCATCGTATGTTGTAAGCTACCTTGTAGTTGTTGATGATATGGGGCCCACCGGGCCGGGTTGTTTGTAATCGGTCCAGCCCATTATAAGTTTTAGCATTCCTCTGTGTTTGTGTATGTGCTAGGCCTTGTCCGTGTCTTGTGGTCTAGGAAAGAGTAGTAGAGGTGAGGAGCTTGCGAAAATACTTAGGTGGCTAGTTAACAATTAATAATGACGTACATGTGTAGTTAACAGACTTATCCTCCGTACTTTCTTGGTAAGGCACAAGTCTATATCGCGGTGTGTGGGTGTTCGGATAAAGTGGATAACTTCGTAAGTCTTTGGACCCTACGTACGGAGGAACACCACCCCGTTAATCCGAGACCCTACGTACGGATGGACTGCACCGAGCGTGTACACTGTCAGGTTTTCGGACGTTGATATTGGTGTGATCCGCCAATATGTTGCACACAGATACTTTATGGTGAGTAGCACAATGCGTAGTGCCCTTGAATGATGATGTAACAAAGATAAGCTATGCTACAAACCAATAATCACAACATGTTGATGAGCATGAAGTGATCCCTAAAGTTTGAGTCGGTCTCACAAAGATAACTTAATATATTATGAACCTTTCGTTGTAAGATTTAATTATATTTTAGCTTCTAAATCTTGCTAAGTACTTTTTACTTACCTCCATTTCATGTTTTGTTGCATGTTTTTGGGGTGAGAAGACGAATAGGTTGAGCATGTGATGGATGATGACTTTGGGGACGATGTTTAAGTCCAAGTTTCACTTGATGTTTTATATTTCATTTATTATAAGATGTATCAAACTATGTTGTTATTTCAATATCAAGACAAGCGTCGTACTTTCTTTAAGGCTTTGTAAGATTTTTTGTTTAACTTTCATTTTGGGCATCGTATGTTGTAAGCTACCTTGTTGTTGTTGATGATACAAGGGCACAACTGGGCCGGGTTGTTTGTAACTGGGCCAGGCCCATTATAAATGTTATCATACCTCAATGTTTGTGTATGTGCTAGGCCTTGTCCGTGTCTTATGGTCTAGGAAAGAGAGTAGTAGAGGTGAGGGAGCTTACTTGAAAATACTTAGGTGTCTAGTTAACAATTAATAACAGACGTACATTTGTAGTTCAATTATGAACCTTTCGTTGTAAGATTTAATTATATTTTAGCTTCTTAATCTTGCTAAGTACTTTTTACTTACCTCAATTTCATGTTTTGTTGCATGTTTTTGGGGTGAGAAGACGAACAGGTTGAGCATGTGATGGTTGATACTTTGGGGACGATGTTTGAGTCCAAGTTTCACTTGATGTTTTCCGTTTCATTTATTATAAGATGTATCAAACTATGTTGTTATTTCAATATCAAGACAAGCGTCGTACTTTCTTTAAGGCTTTGTAAGATTTGTTGTTTAACTTTCATTTTGGGCAACGTATGTTGTATGCTACCTTGTAGTTGTTGATGATATATGGGCCCACTGGGCCGGGTTGTTTGTAACTGGTCCAGGCCCATTATAAGTTTTAGCATTCCTCTGTGTTTGTGTATATGCTAGGCCTTGTCCGTGTCTTGTGGTCTAGGAAAGAGAGTAGTAGAGGTGAGGGAGCTTACTTGAAAATACTTATGTGGCTAGTTAACAATTAATAACAGACGTACGTGTGTAGTTAAAAGACTAATCATCGTAATATTCTTGGTAAGGCACAAGTCTAGATCGCGATGAGTGGGTGTTCGGACTTTACGGGGTAGGGTTCCTCCGCACGTAGAGTCCAAAGACTTACGGTTATCCACTTTATCCTAAAGTTTGAGTCGGTCTCACAAAGATAACTTAATAAATTATGAACCTTTCGTTGTAAGATTTAATTATATTTTAGCTTCTTAATCTTGCTAAGTACTTTTAACTTACCTCAATTTCATGTTTTGTTGCATGTTTTTGGGGTGAGAAGACGAAACAGTTGAGCATGTGATGGATGATGACTTTGGGGACGATGTTTGAGTCCAAGTTTCACTTGATGTTTTATATTTCATTTATTATAAGATGTATCAAACTATGTTGTTAGTTCAATATCATGACAAGCGTCGTACTTTCTTTAAGGCTTTGTAAGATTTTTGTTTAACTTTCATTTTGGGCATCGTATGTTGTATGCTACCTTGTAGTTGTTGATGATATATGGGCCCACTAGGCCGGGTTGTTTGTATGCTGGTCCAGCCCATTATAAGTTTTAGCATTCCTTTGTGTTTGTGTATGTGCTAGGCCTTGTCCGTGTCTTGTGGTCTAGGAAAGAGAGTAGTAGAGGTGAGGAGCATACTTGAAAATACTTAGGTGGCTAGTTAACAATTAATAACATGACGACGCGTGTGTAGTTAAAAGACTAATCATCGTAATATTCTTGGTAAGGCACAAGTCTATATCGCGATGTGTGGGTGTTCGGATAAAGTGGATAACCGTAAGTCTTTGGACCCTACGTGTGGGGAACACCACCCGTAAGTCCGAGACCTACGCACGGAGGGATTCGCACCGAGCGTGTACACTATCAGTTTTCACCCTTTGATATTGGTGTGATCCGCCAATATGTTGCACACGGATACTTTATGGTGAGTAGCACCAAGCGTAGTGCCGTTGAATGATGATGTAACAAAGATAAGCTACGCTACAAACCAATAATCACGACATGTTGATGAGCATGAAGTGAACCCTAAAGTTTGAGTCGGTCTCACAAAAGATAACTTAATAAATTATGAACCTTTCGTTGTAAGATTTAATTATATTTTAGCTTCTTAATCTTGCTAAGTACTTTTTACTTACCTCCATTTCATGTTTTGTTGCATGTTTTTGGGGTGAGAAGACGAACAGGTTGAGCATGTGATGGATGATGACTTTGGGGACGATGTTTAAGTCCAAGTTTCACTTGATGTTTTATATTTCATTTATTATAAGATGTATCAAACTATGTTGTGATTTCAATATCAAGACAAGCGTCGTACTTTCTTTAAGGCTTTGTAAGATTTGTTGTTTAACTTTAATTTTGGGCATCGTATGTTGTAAGCTACCTTGTAGTTGTTGATGATATATGGGCCTGGCCCAGTATCTGTGTGCAACATATTGGCGGATCACACCAATATCCATTGGGGAAAACCCCATAGTGTACACGCTCGGTGCAGTCCCTCCGTACGTAGGGTCTCGGACTTACGGGGTGGTGTTCCTCCGTACGTAGGGTCCAAAGACTTACGAAGTTATCCACTTTATCTGAACGCCCACACATCGCGATCTAGACTTGTGCCTTACCAAGAATTTTACGATGATTAGTCTTTTAACTACACACGTACGTCTGTTATTAATTGTTAACTAGCCACATAAGTATTTTCAAGAAAGCTCCTCACCTCTACTACTCTCTTTCCTAGACCACAAGACACTGAGACAAGGCCTAGCACATACACAAACACAGAGGAATGCTAAAAGTTATAATGGGCCCGCCCCGATTACAAACAACCCGCCCAAGTGGGCCCATATATCATCAACAACTACAAGGTAGCATACAACATACGATGCCCAAAATGAAAGTTAAACAAAAAATCTTACAAAGCCTTAAAGAAAGTACGACGCTTGTCTTGATATTGAACTAGCAACATAGTTTGATACATCTTATAATAAATGAAATATAAAACATCAAGTGAAACTTGGACTTAAACATCATCCCAAAAGTCATCATCCATCACATGCTCAACCTGTTCGTCTTCTCACCCCAAAAACATGCAACAAAACATGAAATTGAGGTAAGTAAAAAGTACTTAGCAAGATTAAGAAGCTAAAATAAAATTAAATCTTACAACGAAATGTTCATAATTTATTAAGTTATCTTTGTGAGACTGACTCAAACTTTAGGTAATTTATTAAGTTATCTTTGTGAGACTGACTCAAACTTTAGGGATCACTTCATGCTCATCAACATGTCATGATTATTGGTTTGTAGCATAGCTTATCTTTGTTACATCATCATTGAAGGGCACTACGCATGGTGCAACTCACCATAAAGTATATGTGTGCAACATATTGGCGGATCACACCAATATCAACGGGTGAAAACCTGATAGTGTACACGCTCGGTGCAGTCCCTCCGTACGTAGGGTCTCGGACTTACGGGGTGGTGTTCCTCCGTACGTAGGGTCCAAAGACTTACAAAGTTATCCACTTTATCCGAACACCCACACATCGCGATATAGACTTGTGCCTTACCAAGAATGTTACGATGTTTAGTCTTTTAACTACACACGTACGTCTGTTATTAATTGTTAACTAGCCACCTAAGTATTTTCAAGTAAGCTCTCTCACCTCTACTACTCTCTTTCCTAGACCATAAGACACGGACAAGGCCTAGCACATACACAAACACGAGGTATGATAACATTTATAATGGGCCTGGCCGATTATAAATAACCCGGCCCAAAGTGGGCCTATATATCATCAACAACAACAAGGTAGCTTACAACATACGATGCTCTATTGGTTTGTAGCGTAGCTTATCTTTGTTACATCATCATTCAAGGGCACTACGCATGGTGCAACTCACCATAAAGTATCTGTGTGCAACATATTGGCGGATCACACCAATATCAACGGGTGAAAACATGATAGTGTACACGCTCGGTGCGATCCCTCCGCACGTAGGGTCTCGGACTTACTGAGGGTGGTGTTCCTCCGTACGTAGGGTCCAAAGACATACGAAGTTATCCACTTTATCCGAACACCCACACATCGCGATATAGACTTGTGCCTTACCAAGAATATTACGATGATTAGTCTTTTAACTACAAACGTACGTCTGTTATTAATTGTTAACTAGCCACATAAGTATTTTCAAGTAAGCTCCCTCACCTCTACTACTCTCTTTCCTAGACCACAAGACACAGACAAGGCCTAGCACATACACAAACACAGAGGAATGCTAAAACTTATAATGTGCCTGGCCCAGTTACAAACAACCCGGCCCAGTTGGCCCCTTATCATCAACAACTACAAGGTAGCTTACAACATACGATGCCCAAAACGAAAGTAAAACAACAAATCTTACAAAGCCTTAAAGAAAGTACGACGCTTGTCTTGATAACAGTACGACGCTTGTCTTGATAACAGTATTATATATAAAACATCAAGACAAGCGTCGTACTTTCTTTAAGGCTTTGTAAGATTTGTTGTTTTACTTTCGTTTTAGGCATCGTATGTTGTAAGCTACCTTGTAGTTGTTGATGATATATGGGGCCACTGGGCCGGGTTGTTTGTAACTGGTCCAGGCCAATTATAAGTTTTAGCATTCGTCAGTGTTTGTGTATGTGCTAGGCCTTGTCCGTGTCTTGTGGTCTAGGAAAGAGAGTAGTAGAGGTGAGGGAGCTTACGTGAAAATACTTAGGTGGCTAGTTAACAATATCAAGACAAGCGTCGTACTTTTTTTAACTTTGTAAGATTTGTTGTTTAACTTTCATTGTGGGCATCGTATGTAGTAAGCTACCTTGTTGTTGTTGATGATATATGGGCCCACTGGGCCGGGTTGTTTGTAACTGGTCCAGACCCATTATAAGTTTTACCATTCCTCTGTGTTTGTGTATGTGCTAGGCCTTGTCCGTGTCTTGTGGTCTAGGAAAGAGAGTAGAAGAGGTGAGGTAGCTTACTTGAAAATACTTATGTGGCTAGTTAACAATTAATAACAAACGTACGTTTGTAGTTAAAAGACTAATCATCGTAAAATTCTTGGTAAGGCACAAGTCTATATCGGGATGTGTGGGCGTTCAGATAAAGTGGATAACTTCGTAAGTCATTGGACCCTACGTACGGAGGAACCCCACACCGTAAGTCCGAGACCCTACGTACGGAGGGACTGCACCGAGCGTGTACACTATAAGGTTTTCACCCGTTGATATTGGTGTGATCCGCCAATATGTTGCACACAAATACTTTATGGTGAGTAGCACCATGCGTAGTGCCCTTGAATGATGATGTAACAAAGATAAGCTATGCTACAAACCAATAATCACGACATGTTGATGAGCATGAAGTGATCCCTAAAGTTTGAGTCGGTCTCATAAAGATAACTTAATAAATTATGAACCTTTCGTACGTGTGTAGCTAAAAGACTAAACATCGTAAAACTCTTGGTAAGGCACAAGTCTAGATCGCGATGTGTGGGCGTTCAGATAAAGTGGATAACTTCGTAAGTCATTGGACTCTACGTACGGAGGAACCCCACCCCGTAAGTCCGAGACCCTACGTACGGAGGGACTGCACCGAGCGTGTACACTATCAGGTTTTCACCCGTTGATATTGAACATGCAAGAAAACATGAAATTGAGGTCAGTAAAAAGTACTTAGCAAGATTAAGAAGCTAAAATATAATTAAATCTTACAACAACAACACGGTAGCTTACAACATACGATGCCCAAAATGAAAGTTAAACAAAAAATCTTACAAAGCCTTAAAGAAAGTACGACGCTTGTCTTGATATTGAAATAACAACATAGTTTGATACATTTTATAATAAATGAAAGTTTGAGTCTGTCTCACAAAGATAACTTAATATATTATGAACCTTTCGTTGTAAGATTTAATTATATTTTAGCTTCTTAATCTTGCTAAGTACTTTGTTATTTCAATATCAAGACAAGGGCACTACGCATGGTGCAACTCACCATAAAGTATCTGTGTGTAACATATTGGCGGATCACACCAATATCAACGGGTGAAAACCTGATAGTGTACACGCTCGGTGCAGTCCCTCCGTACGTAGGGTCTCGGACTTACGGGGTGGTGTTCAACAACACATGAAATTGAGGTAAGTAAAAGTATCTGTGTGCAACATATTGGCGGATCACACCAATATCCATTGGGGAAAACCCCATAGTGTATACGCTCGGAGCAGTCTTTATGGTGAGTTGCACCAAGCGTAGTGCCCTTGAATGATGATGTAACAATGATAAGCTACGCTACAAACCAATAATCACGACATGTTGATGAGCATGAAGTGAACCCTAAAGTTTGATTCGGTCTCAACTGGGCCCATATATCATCAACAACTACAAGGTAGCATACAACATACGATGCCCAAAACGAAAGTAAAACAACAAATCTTACAAAGCCACCACAAGACACGGACAAGGCCTAGCACATACACAAACACAGCGGAATGCTAAAACATATAATGGGCCTGGACCAGTTACAAACAACCCGGCCCAGTGGGCCCATATATCATCAACAACTACAAGGTAGCATACAACATACGATGCCCAAAATGAAAGTTAAACAAAAAATCTTACAAAGCCTTAAAGAAAGTACGACACTTGTCTTGATATTGAAATAACAACATAGTTTGATACATCTTATAATAAATGAAACGGAAAACATCAAGTGAAACTTGGACTTAAACATCGTCCCCAAAGTCATTATCCATGACATTCTCAACCTGTTCGTCTTCTCACCCCAAAAACATGCAACAAAACATGAAATTGAGGTAAGTAAAAGTACATAGCAAGATTAAGAAGCTAAAATATAATTAAATCTTACAACGAAAGGTTCATAATTTATTAAGTTATCTTTGTGAGACCGATTCAAACAACAAATCTTACAAAGCCTTAAAGAAAGTACGACGCTTGTCTTGATATTGAAACGGTGCAGTCCCTCCGTACGTAGGGTCTCGGACTTACGGGGTGGTGTTCCTCCGTACGTAGAGTCCAATGACTTACGAAGTTATCAACTTTATCCGAACATCCACACATCGCGATATAGACTTGTGCCTTACCAAGAATATTACGATGATTAGTCTTTTAACTACAAACGTACGTCTGTTATTAATTGTTAACTAGCCATATAAGTATTTTCAAGTAAGCTCCCTCACTCTCTTTCCTAGACAACAAGACACGGACAAGGCCTAGCACATACACAAACACTGAGGTATGATAACATTTATAATGGGCCTGGCCCAGTTACAAACAACCCGGCCCAGTGGGCCCATATATCATCAACAACTACAAGGTAGCATACAACATACGATGCCCAAAATGAAATTTAACAACAAATCTTACAAAGCCTTAAAGAAAGTACGACGCTTGTCTTGATATTGAAATAACAACATAGTTTGATACATCTTATAATAAATGAAATATAAAACATCAAGTGAAACTTGGACTTAAACATCGTCCCCAAAGTCATCATCCATCACACATGCATAACTGTTCGTCTTCTCACCCAAAAACATGCAACAAAACATGAAATTGAGGTAAGTAAAAAGTACTTAGCAAGATTAAGAAGCTAAAATATAATTAAATCTTACAACGAAAGGTTCAAAATTTATTAAGTTATCTTTGTGAGACCGACTCAAATTTTAGGGATCACTTCATGCTCATCAACATGTCATGATTATTTGTTTGTAGCATAGCTTATCTTTGTTACATCATCATTCAAGGGCACTACGCATGGTGCAACTCACCATAAAGTATATGTGTGCAACATATTGGCGGATCACACCAATATCAACGGGTGAAAACCTGATAGTGTACACGCTCGGTGCAGCCCCTCCGTACGTAGGGTCTCGGACTTACGGGGTGGTGTTCCTCCGTACGTAGGGTCCAATGACTTACGAAGTTATCCACTTTATCCGAACACCCACACATCGCGATATAGACTTGGGCCTTACCAAGAATATTATGATGATTAGTCTTTTAACTACAAACGTACGTCTGTTATTAATTGTTAACTAGCCACCTAAGTATTTTCAAGTAAGCTCTCTCACCTCTACTACTCTCTTTCCTAGACCACAAGACACGGACAAGGCTTAGCACATACACAAACACTGAGGTATGATAACATTTATAATGGGCCTGCCCAGTTACAAACAACCCGGCCCAGTGGGCCCATATATCATCAACAACTACAAGGTAGCATACAACATACGATGCCCAAAATGAAAGTTAACAACAAATCTTACAAAGCCTTAAAGAAAGTACGACGCTTGTCTTGATGTTGAAATAACAACATAGTTTGATACATCTTATAATAAATGAAATATAAAACATCAAGTGAAACTTGGACTTAAACATCGTCCCCAAAGTCATCATCCATCATCACATGCGCATAACTGCTCGTCTTCTCACCCAAAAACATGCAACAAAACATGAAATTCAGGTAAGTAAAAAGTACTTAGCAAGATTAAGAAGCTAAAATATAATTAAATCTTACAACGAAAGGTTCATAATTTATTAAGTTATCTTTGTGAGACCGACTCAAACTTTAGGGATCACTTCATGCTCATCAACATGTCATGATTATTGGTTTGTAGCATAGCTTATCTTTGTTACATCATCATTCAAGGGCACTACGCATGGTGCAACTCACCATAAAGTATCTCATGTGCAACATATTGGCGGATCACACCAATATCAACGGGTGAAAACTCGATAGTGTACACGCGCGGTGCGATCCCTCCGCACGTACGTAGGGTCTCGGACTTACGGGTGGTGTTCCTCCGTACGTAGGGTCCAATGACTTACGAAGTTATCCACTTTATCCGAACACCCACACATCGCGATATAGACTTGTGCCTTACCAAGAAACGTACGTGTGTTATTAATTGTTAACTAGCCACCTAAGTATTTTCACGTAAGCTCCCTCACCTCTACTACTCTCTTTCCTAGACCACAAGACACGTCCAAGGCCTAGCACATACACAAACACTGAGTTATGATAACATTTATAATGGGCCTGGCCCAGTTACAAACAACCCGGCCCAATGGGCCCATATATCATCAACAACTACAAGGTAGCATACAACATACGATGCCCAAAACGAAAGTAATACAACAAATCTTACAAAGCCTTAAAGAAAGTACGACGCTTGTCTTGATATTGAAATAACAACATAGTTTGATACATCTTATAATAAATGAATCGGAAAACATCAAGTGAAACTTGGACTCAAACATCGTCCTCAAAGTCATCATCCATCACATGCTCAACCTGTTCGTCTTTTCACCCCAAAAACATGCAACAAAACATGAAATTGAGGTAAGTAAAAAGTACTTAGCAAGATTAAGAAGCTAAAATATAATTAAATCTTACAACGAAAGGTTCATAATTTGTGTAGTTATCTTTGTGAGACCGATTCAAACTTTAGGGATCACTTCATGCTCATCAACATGTCATGATTATTGGTTTGTAGCATAGCTTATCTTTGTTACATCATCATTCAAGGGCACTACGCATGGTGCAACTCACCATAAAGTTTTTGTGTGCAACATATTGGCGGATCACTCCAATATCAACGGGTGAAAACCTGATAGTGTACAAGCTCGGTGCAGTCCCTCCGTACGTAGGGTCTCGGACTTACGGGGTGGTGTTCCTCCGTACGTAGGGTCCAAAGACTTACGAAGTTATCCACTTTATCCGAACACCCACACATCGCGATATAGACTTGTGCCTTACCAAGAATATTACGATGATTAGTCTTTTAACTACAAACGTACGTCTGTTATTAATTGTTAACTAGCCACCTAAGTATTTTCAAGTAAGCTCTCTCACCTATACTACTCTCTTTCCTAGACCACAAGACACGGACAAGGCCTAGCATATACACAAACACTGAGGTATGATAACATTTATAATGGGCCTGGCCCAGTTACAAACAACCCGGCCCAGTGGCCCCATATATCATCAACAACTACAAGGTAGCTTACAACATACGATGCCCAAAACGAAAGTAAAACAACAAATCTTACAAAGCCTTAAAGAAAGTACGACGCTTGTCTTGATATTGAAATAACAAAATAGTTTGAAACATCTTATGATAAATGAAATAGAAAACATCAAGTGAATCTTGGACACAAACATCGTCCCCAAAGTCATCATCCATCACATGCTCAACTTGTTCGTCTTCTCACCACAAAAACAGTCAACAAAACATGAAATGGAGGTAAGTAAAAAGTACTTAGCAAGATTAAGAATCTAAAATATAATTAAATCTTACAACGAAAGGTTCATAATTTATTAAGTTATCTTTGTGAGACCGACTCAAACTTTAGGGACCACTTCATGCTCATCAACATGTCATGATTATTGGTTTGTAGCATAGCTTATCTTTCTTACATCATCATTCAAGGGCACTATGCATAGTGCAACTCACCATAAAGTATCTGTGTGCAACATATTGGCGGATCACACCAATATCAACGGGTGAAAACCTGATAGTGTACACGCTCGGTGCAGTCCCTCCGTACGTTGGGTCTCAGACTTACGGGGTGGTGTTCCTCCGTACGTAGGGTCCAATGACTTACGAAGTTATCCACTTTATCCGAACACCCACACATCGCGATATAGACCAACATATTGGCGGATCACACCAATATCAACAGGTGAAAACCAGATAGTGTACACGCTCGGTGCAGTCTCTCCGTACGTAGGGTCTCGGACTTACGGGGTGGTGTTCCTCCGTACGTAGGGTCCAAAGACTTACGAAGTTATCCACTTTATCTGAACACCCACACATCGCGATCTAGACTTGTGCCTTACCAAGAATTTTACGATGTTTAGTCTTTTAGCTACACACTTACGTTTGTTATTAATTGTTAACTAGCCACATAAGTATTTTCAAGTAAGCTCCCTCACCTCTACTACTCTCTTTCCTAGACCACAAGACACGGACAAGGCCTAGCACATACCGTAACACAGAGGAATGCTAAAACTTATAATGGGCCTGGACCAGTTACAAACAACCCGGCCCAGTGGGCCCATATATCATCAACAACAACAAGGTTCATAATATATTAAGTTATCTTTGTGAGACCGACTCAAACTTTAGGGTTCACTTCATGCTCATCAACATGTCATGATTATTGGTTTGTATCATAGCTTATCTTTGTTACATCATCATTCAAGGGCACTACGCATGGTGCTACTCACCATAAAGTATCCGTGTGCAACATATTGGCGGATCACACCAATATCCATTGGGGAAAACCCCATAGTGTACACGCTCGGTGCAGTCCCTCCGTACGTAGGGTCTCGGACTTACGGGGTGGCGGATCACACCAATATCAACGGGTGTTACAAAGATATTAAAAGACCTAGCACATACGTTTTTAACAAAACTGAAATGGAGGTAAGTAAAAAGTACTTAGCAAGATTAAGAAGCTAAAATATAATTCACTTAATGTTTTCTGTTTCATTTACTATAAGATGTATCAAACTATGTTGTTAGTTCAATATCAAGACAAGCGTCGTACTTTCTTTAAGGCTTTGTAAGATTTGTTGTTTAACTTTCATTTTGGACATCGTATGTTGTAAGCTACCTTGTTGTTGTTGATGATATATGGGCCCCACTGGGCGGGTTGTTTGTAATCGGGCCAGGCCCATTATAAGTCTTATCATACCTCAATGTTTGTGTATGTGCTAGGCCTTGTCCGTGTCTTGTGGGTCTAGAAAGAGAGTAGTAGAGGTGAGGAGATTACTTGAAAATACTTAAGTTATCCACAAGACACGGACAAGGCCTAGCACATACACAAACACAGAGGAATGCTAAAACTTATAATGGGCCTGGACCAGTTACAAACAACCCGGTTATTAATTGTTAACTAGCCACCTAAGTATTTTCACGTAAGCTCCCTCACCTCTACTACTCTCTTTCCTAGACCACAACAAATCTTACAAAGCCTTAAAGAAAGTACGACGCTTGTCTTGATATTGAAATAACAACATAGTTTGATACATCTTATAATAAATGAAATATAAAACATCAAGTGAATCTTGGACACAAACATCGTCCCCAAAGTCATCATCCATCACATGCTCAACCTGTTCGTCTTCTCACCCCAAAAACATGCAACAAAACATGAAATTGAGGTAAGTAAAAGTACTTAGAAAGATTAAGAATCTAAAATATAATTAAATTTTACAACGAAAGGTTCATAATATATTAAGTTATCTTTGTGAGACCGACTCAAACTTTAGGGTTCACTTCATGCACATCAACATGTCGTGATTATTGGTTTCTAGCGTAGCTTATCTTTGTTACATCATCATTCAAGGGCACTACGCTTGGTGCTACTCACCATAAAGTATCCGTGTGCAACATATTGGCGGATCACACCAATATCAACGGGTGAAAACCTGATAGTGTACACGCTCGGTGCAGTCCCTCCGTACGTCGTCTTTTGGACATACGGGGTGGTGTTTCTCCGTACGTAGGGTCCAAGTGTCTCGGACTTACGGGGTGGTGTTCCTCCGTACGTAGGGTCCAAAGACTTACGAAGTTATCCACTTTATCCGAACACCCACACATCGCGATATAGACTTTTGCCTTACCAAGAATATTACGATGATTAGTCTTTTAACTACAAACGTACGTCTGTTATTAATTGTTAACTAGCCACATAAGTATTTTCAAGTAAGCTCCCTCACCTCTACTACTCTCTTTCCTAGACTACAAGACACGGACAAGGCCTTAATCTTGCTAAGTACTTTTTACTTACCTCCATTTCATGTTTTGTTGCATGTTTTTGTGGTGAGAAGACGAACAGGTTGAGCATGTGATGGATGATGACTTTGGGGACGATGTTTGTGTCCAAGATTCACCATGTGTTTGTAGCATAGCTTATCTTTGTTACATCATCCTTCAAGGGCACTACGCATGGTGCAAATCACCATAAAGTATCTGTTGTTCTTGGACTTAAACATCGTCCCCAAAGTCATCATCCATCACACGAAGTTATCCACTTTATCCGAACACCCACACATCGCGATATAGACTTGTGCCTTACCAAGAATATTACGATGATTAGTCTTTTAACTACAAACGTACGTCTGTTATTAATTGTTAACTAGCCACATAAGTATTTTCAAGTAAGCTCCCTCACCTCTACTACTCTCTTTCCTAGACCACAAGACACGGACAAGGCCTAGCACATACACAAACACAGAGGAATGCTAAAACTTATAATGGGCCTGGACCAGTTACAAACAACCCGGCCCAGTGGGCCCATATATCATCAACAACTACAAGGTAGCATACAACATACGATGCCCAAAATGAAAGTTAAACAAAAAATCTTACAAAGCCTTAAAGAAAGTACGACGCTTGTCTTGATATTGAAATAACAAAATAGTTTGATACATCTTATAATAAATGAAACGGAAAACATCAAGTGAAACTTGGACTTAAACATCGTCCCCAAAGTCATCTTTGTGAGACCGACTCAAACTTTAGGACTAAGTATTTTCAAGTAAGCTCTCTCACCTCTACTACTCTCTTTTCTAGACCACAAGACACGGACAAGGCCTAGCACATACACAAACACAGAGGAATGCTAAAACTTATAATGGGCCTGGACGAGTTACAAACAACCCGGCCCAGTGGGCCCATATATCATCAACTACAACAAGCAACTCACCATAAAGTATCAGGTGCAACATATTGGCGGATCACACCAATATCAACGGGTGAAAACCCCATAGTGTACACGCTTGGTGCAGTCCCTCCGTACGTAGGGTCTCGGACTTACGGGGTGGTGTTCCTCCGTACGTACGGTCCAAAGACTTATGAAGTTATCCACTTTATCCGAACACCCACACATCGCGATATAGACTTGTGCCTTACCAAGAATGTTACGATGTTTAGTCTTTTAACTACAAACGTACGTCTGTTATTAATTGTTAACTAGCCATATAAGTATTTTCAAGTAAGCTCCCTCACCTCTACTACTATCTTTCCTAGACCACAAGACACGGACAAGGCCTAGCACATACACAAACACAGAGGAATGCTAAAAGTTATAATGGGCCTGGCCCAGTTACAAACAACCCGGCCCAGTGGGCCCATATATCATCAACAACTACAAGCAACTCACCATAAAGTATCTGTGTGCAACATATTGGCGGATCACACCAATATCAACGGGTGAAATCCTGATAGTGTACACGCCGGTGCGATCCCTCCGCACGTAGGGTCTCGGACTTACGGGGTGGTGTTCCTCCGTACGTAGCGTCCAAAGACTTACGAAGTTATCCACTTTATCCGAACACCCACACATCGCGATATAGACTTGTGCCTTACCAAGAATGTTACGATGTTTAGTCTTTTAACTACAAACGTACGTCTGTTATTAATTGTTAACTAGCCACGTACATAAGTATTTTCAAGTAAGCTCCCTCACCTCTACTACTCTCTTTCCTATACCACAATACACGGACAAGGCCTAGCACATACACAAACACAGAGGAATGCTAAAAGTTATAATGGGCCTGGCCCAGTTACAAACAACCCGGCCCAGTGGGCCCATATATCATCAACAACTACAAGGTAGCTTACAACATACGATGCCCAAAATGAAAGTTAAACAACAAATCTTACAAAGCCTTAAAGAAAGTACGATGCATGTCTTGATATTGAAATAACAACATCCATCACAAGCTCAACTTGTTCGTCTTCTCACGCCAAAAACATGCAACAAAACATGAAATTGAGGTAAGTAAAAAGTACTTAGCACGCTCGGTGCAGTCCCTCCGTACGTTGGGTCTCGGACTTACGGGGTGGTGTTCCTCCGTACGTAGGGTCCAAAGACTTACGAAGTTATCCACTTTATCTGAACGCCCACACATCACGATCTAGACTTGTTCCTTACCAAGAATTTTACGATGTTTAGTCTTTTAACTACACACGTACGTCTGTTATTAATTGTTAACTAGCCACCTAAGTATTTTCAAGTAATCTCTCTCACCATAAAGTATCTGTGTGAAACATATTGGCGGATCACACCAATATCAACGGGTGAAAACCTGATAGTGTACACGCTCGGTGCAGTCCCTCCGTACGTAGGGTCTCGGACTTACGGGGTGGTGTTCCTCCGTACGTAGGGATATTGGTGTGATCCGACAATATGTTGCACACAGACACTTTCTGGTGAGTTGCACCATGCGTAGTGCCCTTGAATGATGATGTAACAAAGATAAGCTATGCTACAAACCAATAATCATGACTGGTCCAGGCCCATTATAAGTTTTAGCATTCCTCTGTGTTTGTGTATGTGCTAGGCCTTGGCCGTGTCTTGTGGTCTAGGAAGTAAAAAGTGGATAACTTCGTAAGTCTTTGGACCCTACATACGGAGGAACCCCACCCCGTAAGTCCGAGGCCCTACGTACGGAGGGACTGCACCGAGCGTGTACACTATGGGGTTTTCCCAATGGATATTGGTGTGATCCGCCAATATGTTGCACATGAGATACTTTATGGTGAGTAGCACCATGCGTAGTGCCCATGAATGATGATGTAACAAAGATAAGCTACGCTATAAACCAATAATCATGACATGTTGATGAGCATGAAGTGATCCCTAATGTTTGAGTCGGTCTCACAAAGATAACTTAATAAATTATGAACCTTTCGTTGTAAGATTTAATTATATTTTAGCTTCTTAATCTTGCTAAGTACTTTTTACTTACCTCAATTTCATGTTTTGTTGCATGTTTTTGGGGTGAGAAGACGAACAGGTTGAGCATGTGATGGATGATGACTTTGGGGACGATGTTTAAGTCCAAGTTTCACTTGATGTTTTATATTTCATTTATTATAAGATGTATCATACTATGTTGTTATTTCAATATCAAGACAAGCGTCGTACTTTCTTTAATGCTTTGTAAGATTTGTTGTTTAACTTTTATTTTGGGCATCGTATGTTGTAAGCTACCTTGTTGTTGTTGATGATATATGGGCCCTTTGGGCCGGGTTGTTTTGTAATCGGTCCAGCCCATTATAAGTTTTAGCATTCCTCTGTGTTTGTGTATGTGCTAGGCCTTGTCCGTGTCTTGTGGTCTAGGAAAGAGAGAAGTAGAGGTGAGGGAGCTTACTTGAAAATACTTATGTGGCTAGTTAACAATTAATAACAGACGTACGTTTGTAGTTAAAATACTAAACATCGTAATATTCTTGGTAAGTCATAAGTCTTGATCGCGATGTGTGGGCGTTCAAATAAAGTGGATAACTTCGTAAGTCTTTGGACCCTACGTACGGAGGAACACCACCCTGTAAGTCCGAGACCCTACGTACGGAGGGACTGCACCGAGCGTGTACACTATGGGGTTTTCCCCAATGGATATTGGTGTGATCCGCCAATATGTTGCACACAGATACTTTATGGTGAGTAGCACCATTCGTAGTGCCCTTGAATGATGATGTAACAAAGATAAGCTATGCTACAAACCAATAATCATGACATGTTGATGAGCATGAAGTGATCCCTAAAGTTTGAATCGGTCTCACAAAGATAACTTAATAAATTATGAACCTTTCGTTGTAAGATTTAATTATATTTTAGCTTCTTAATCTTGCTAAGTACTTTTTACTTACCTCAATTTCATGTTTTGTTGCATGTTTTGGGGTGAGAAAGCGAAACAGTTGAGAATGTGATGGATGATGACTTTGGGGGCGATGTTAAGTTCAAGTTTCACTTGATGTTTTCTATTTCATTTATTACAAGATGTATCAAACTATTTTGTTATTTCAATATCAAGACAAGCGCACTACGCATGGTGCAACTCACCATAAAGTATCTGTGTGCAACATATTGGCGGATCACACCAATATCAACGGGTGAAAACCTGATAGTGTACACGCTCGGTGCAGTCCCTCCGTACGTAGTGTCTCGGACTTACGGGGTGGTGTTCCTACGTACGGATACTTTATGGTGAGTAGCACCAAGCGTAGTGCCCATTGAATGATGATGTAACAAAGATAAGCTACGCTATAAACCAATAATCATGACATGTTGATGAGCTCAAGTGAACCCTAAAGTTTGAGTCGGTCTCACAAAGATAACTTAATAAATTATGAACCTTTCGTTGTAAGATTTAATTATATTTTAGCATCTTAATCTTGCTAAGTACTTTTTACTTACCTCAATTTCATGTTTTGTTGCATGACGTGGCCTTTTCTAGTGCTAATACCAGTCCTTAACCGACAGTGTATCGGGTCAAACTGTAGTGCTAGTATGGTGAGTCGAGTGTCGAATCCTCGGGAAACTTGGTAATTCTTCTAAGTGTGGTTAAACACCAAAAGAGCTTTATTATTAACTCGATCTAAATCTCAATTTTATAACACAGATCACTACTATTCTACTTAACATAAAATAAATGCGTAATTTAAAAGTTATTCTAATATAATATATATAGATATATAAATATATATAGATGTACATAAATTGCAAAATATATATATATAGATATAAGTATATTGTTACCAATATATAGTTTAAACAGATAAGTTTATATAACTAGCCAGAGTTTATATAATTGATTTATACGATTTTTTCAGTTAATGGAATGCGCTCGGTCTTTCCTTTTATATTAGGTCCAATTGAGTAAATGAAACGGTGTACTCCTAAACTAGACAACTCCTCCTCACACGAGCGTATGAAATTGTCATATGTCCATTGTCATCAGTCCAAGGTCCACAACTGTTACGGTTTTTCTGAACAAGTCCCGAGTACGATTCTACCTTTGGATAAAAAGGAATCACTCCGTTCGTCAAACGGTCAATTTTATTTAAAAGGCTCCGGTTGTCAAGGCGAACGATTCAACTTTCCGGTTTATGTTTCAATTAAAGCGATGATTTAACATTATTACGATCTCGAGTACAAATGTCAATAAAATTTATCTTTCCCAAGACAAATCTACCCCGGGTAGAGGCGGGTTCCGTTGTCACGTTATTCACTCGCCAATTTTACCCTCCGCTTTTCTATTAACGAGTTCATAACCTAACTCATCGAGCATCAATTCATAATTAGATTATGAATTCTTTCGAATCAAACTTTGTCAATACGATCAAAATAGAAAAAGATTCAATTAACTCAATTTTAGTCAATTTTACTTAGACAGCATTCCTTTACCGAAAAGATCGAAATAAAACGATTACATAACTTTGGCTAATTATTAGATTTAGCCTACTAACATTATACAAAGATAAAAACAAACATAACAAACATAAATACTTTAGAAATTTTACCCGATTACAACTGTTGAATCAGAAGCTGTATTCTTCCGGATGCTACAACGACTTTAACAACATTTATCTTCTGATAATTTCTCGAGCATTATAACGATACTACTTTATTTATGGCATAAGGCCTATATACATACATACTACTACTAAGAAAAAGAGGTTAAGAAAAATATATTGGTACCCTACAATTTTGTATGAATCGCGCTCTATTTATAAGCGAATTTTCCAGGGCGGATCGATCCGAGGTGATGCGGATCGATCCGGGAATAAAAACATTATCCCCTAGATTATTCTCTGCAGGACCACATGTTTGATAATCATTATGTTTTCTCGGATCGATCCGAAGTTAACCCGGATCGATCCGGGTAGCTTTTTATTCCATAACTTGATCTGAAACTTGATAAAATCATAACTTGAGCTCTGGATCTCCAAATGACATAATTCAAGAAGCATTGGAAAGCTCTTGAAAAGATCTATAACTTCCATGCAGGACTCTTCTTCAGAAAATTCATTTTTGATGTGCCATTTTTTCGTCGAAAATATAATTTGATAATGG
This sequence comes from Gentiana macrophylla, assembly GCA_026214975.1. NCBI lineage: Eukaryota > Viridiplantae > Streptophyta > Magnoliopsida > Gentianales > Gentianaceae > Gentiana > Gentiana macrophylla. The sequence goes on from JAOBSW010001021.1 coordinate 60,838, forward strand.
TGTCAAGAACCATTGATCCACTTGAACTTTAAATCTCGTGGCATTTCCTTAATTCCTTCAAAAGATACGATTTTACTTCACAAAGTGTCGTCACTCGGGGTCTTGGTTTACCTAAGATCTGTAAATAAAATACCAAAAATACCCACGTAAATCGACACGACACTTGATTTATTAACCCGATACAAAATTTATAACTTTTTATCACTTTTACTAGATTTTTATAGTATTTAGATTTATTCATAACTATTAATATTTTATAAGATTATCGTTATAATTTCTTATATTTTATATAAAAAGAGTCGATAACGTATATAAAACATCGTAATTTTTATCATATAAATGTTATACATCAACTATTCCCCACTTAGCTCTTTGATCGTCCTCGAGCAAAATAAGCGGTAATATATATATAAATTACGATAAAAATGATATACGTGGTAGATTAAATTTCAAATTAGTAAAATATCATTTCAATATTATAAACATATTAATTATATCTTTCTTAGAAATTAACAAGATAAAAAGTGTAGATAACTTTGATAAATTATTTATCAACTATTATTCATAAGAAATTTCACATAATCTACTCAATAAATATAATTAAAATTCTAGAATTATTTTCCTATCTCAACTTATATGAAATATTTGGAATCAATGACTAAGTCAAGTAGTTGACAAAATGGCTTATACTTTTTAGGATAGGACATTGGTTAATCGAAAAGATAGAAAAGGAAATCAAAAAGAGAAAGAGGCAAGTCGTACGTACTTACACCTTCACATTTGATCAAAAACAGTCTCGATTAATAATATCCTCTTATTCCAACTATTTTTCAGATTTTCTCTCTTCTTTTTCAATATTAAGAACTAAAAGCGTGAGTGTGTGTAGAAAAATCAAATTTACAAGCATTGCTTCATCAAGATTGATCGGAGTAATACTCTTTCGATCTAAAATTACGAGTCCGGTTACCTTAAACTCGTAATCATTCTTGAGATCTTATGATTCGACTTTTTATCGGGAGCTTTATACCTCATAGTGATATATGACGTTTCTAGATAACACCCTACTGCACTCAAATCATTGGAAGCTACTACCGATATTTGTAAATTTTTAGTTGTCGATCAAAGGTAAGGAAGATACCTGGTATTTGATTAATTCTGTGTAAATATGGTGCTTCGTTCTTATATATATTTTTTATTAATTTTTTTTTATCAAACACCATTCTTAGCTTCTGTGTCATCATCTCCTTTCATAAAAATGCATACAAACTCATGGGATTTTTAGAAATGTAGACCAAAATAAGCCAATGGTCGGTTATAATCAAAAATGGCTATTTCGAGTGAGGTCTTGATCACTCTAATCAAGGTAGTGAGTAGGACAAAATTAGAATTTTATTGTATGCTATTTGGCTATTGTTAATATTTTTGTGGTGCCAAAAATCTCATCATTCCTAATCCGATTCAATATTCATATTTCGTTTTGCAAAGAAAATTATTCTAAAAAATTCATTCTAGATATAAGTATATTCGCTAAATTTCATATGAAAATTACTTGATAATATTTATGTGTAGTTACATATACTTAAAATCTTATAAAATCTAAAATTGACATATATAATATAATTATAATATATCTAATTTACATTACTTAATTAAAATCTATTCTTACCAATTTATATTATTTTTATTCATATTAATTATATATTATTTAGTTATTTTGATTCAAGAAAAATTAAACTAAGTATTAAGAAATTAAGTATAAATTTATATAAGAAAATTTTAATTTTTATTTACTAACTTACCTCTACTCCCCACTTACGAAATGACATCGTCCCGATGTTCAGTGAGTAAATAAAAAGTAGTTCGAAAATAAAATTAAAATTTTATACGATTTTGATATATATATTTTTTTTCAACATATATTATTTTGATTAAAGAAAATGACATATATATTAAACATTAAGGAAACTATTACAAACTTTAAAGAAAACTAATTAAAAAGCGATTAAACGATTAACTTTATCGAGTACTAACTTAACAACAACAACTTCTAACAACTTATCAAACCGTAGATGAACATCTGGGAGTATACACCGGAAGTTATCCCAACTGAGAATCACGAGATGGAAAAATCTCAAATCGATTGTAAACTCGAGCACTTGATTGATTGGACACAAAGTTGAGAGATAACCAGCGAACGGTAATGGTCTTCTCTATTACGCCTTTCTCTTGCAAAATTAATTGTTTGTTTTAAAAATCAAAATCCCCAATCAATGTATGCTCCCACGGTCGGCATACAACAATGACAAAGATCTCATCATTCGTAACCCCATAAAAATCTCTAGTTGGATAGATCCGAGAATTAATGAAGCGTTTCCACGCCCTTAAATGAGGGTAAGGCAGAGTTGAAGAATCATAGTTATGATCAAACAATGGAAATACAAACCGAAAGGCTTTCGTGATGACGATTTACAACATTATAAGCATCGCCAAGTTCCCAAAGAAACTCGAAGTGTGGGTTTTGTTCAAAAGTACATGGTGGGATTTGAAAGATTTGATTTATGATAGTGGTGAAAATAAAATAACGATGCCCCTAATCGTAATAAGTCGAGGCGAGGCTCTCGACGTTATCTCAAGAAGAGACACATAAAAAAATCTCGACAATTGAAATGTTTATTCTACCTCCGGGAGTCTTAATCAGCTTTTTCCATCCACAACCTCGGATTAGATTTCGTCCCCACTGATCAATTTTTTCTGTATTTAAGCCTTTCTCCATCAGAATAGGAGAATGGACGAAATTTAGACACCTCAGAACTTCATTATGAAAACACGAGGCATGCCTTTCGGGAACCACACCATCAGGCGTATGTGGTTCGTAACTATTAACCGAGGGAGAGGAGCGGTTAGACATTTCAGATACAGAAAGTAAACTAACATAGATAGAAGTAAAGGAGGAATGAGCAAAGTTGAAGGCTGCAGCTCTTTCCTTTTATAGAAATGTATCTATCAAGCAAAAGTAGGAAAGATCTCCCTTTTGGCGTTTTTGTACTTACCGGATCGATCCGAAAAAGGGCCGGATCGATCCGGCCTCTCAACTAGCAATCTGTCAGGTCGGTACACTCAGGCCGGATCGATCCGGAAAAAGGCCGGATCGATCCGGAAAATTACTATTCACGGACATAGTTGTTTTTGCTTGTAAAATGCCTAGATTATTCTAGGTGATATGTTTTCTCCTATCTTTGGTTCATTTTATTATGTTATAACAATAAATTTTACTACACACGGTGCGTAATACCATAATATCAAACGAAAGTAAAATAAAATTCTATGAAGATCGTATTAAAATAAAATCCTACCAAAATAAAACCAAAATAACCTAAAATTTTACGAAAATGAAATTGTACGAAAAATAAAGTGTTTTCAATGTCAATAATCATAAAATGTTTAAAATCACTCCTCTTCATCACTCATCTCGACGTGGCTTGAACTTGGCATGGCTTGAGAACGGGCCGGATCATAAGTCGATTCTTGGAATGGATCTTGAAAATATGTTGACATCCGAACCGAGCTATCTAGTCCCATCGAGCTCATCTCTCTCGTGACATCAGAAAAAGTGCTTCCCCATCCCGTCGTGGTATGGCCAAATGATCCAAATCCAGTCCAATCAGATGTCGCAGCAGCTGTAGTACCTGTCGAAAAATCCCCTACACCACTAGTTTGGAATCCAAAAGAATGTGGCATTTGTTGGAAGTTTGAGCGAGGTGGCATCGGTGGAATGAAATCGGGCAAGGTATATGGTTGGGATTGGCAATGCGGAATATCCATCTCGGCATAGGTAGGGTTTTGCAGTATATTCATTTGATATATACCTCGCATGCCGTGACGTAAATCTTCAGACCAGAACCTATTCCTTTCCGTAAAAATAGCCATATTGGCATTAGCACGATGAACATCATAGGCCATGGATTGAAACATGTCGTATGTGATGGTATTTGGAAGTTGAGTTTGAGTTTGACTGGATGAAGGAGGGACAGTAGTGGATGGAGTAGGCTGAGGTCGTTGACGGTTAGGGTCCAAAAAATCTATTCTTCCTGCCGGCCTAAGTGGTAAACTAGGACCTATAAGTGTGTCATCCACCATCATCAAATTATCATTTGGGAGCTCAGGGACACCTATCTGGCGACACAAGGAAGAAATAAAACATGGAAAAGGCATGTGACTGCCTGGTTTGGCAGTCGGGACAAATTCCTTGGCCCTTCTATACATTATCCTGCCTACATCCACAGGTATATTATTAACCATAGCCCAAGCAATACACAGATCCTCTTTACCAAAAGATGTAAAATGACGAGTAGGGTAAAGAGTGTGGCTAATAAAACGTTTAATAGCTCTCATATCCCGTATACATTTTCCATAGGAAAACCTGTTTTCATGCCAGACGGCAGTGGGATCTAACTCATTCTAGGCTAGTGAAACAATATAGTCAAAGTCTGCAGGCTCATCTAAATTCCAAACAGTATAATAATCCTCATTTTCTGGTATCTCAGGAATACCATAAATAGCATTTATAATGTGAGGAGTAAACGGCACTGTCCTTGTTCTTAGGTTGACAAAAGTTAACACACCATTTTCTGTATCATTGTGAGTTGCTACCAAAGAATAAAATTCAGCTACTAAGGTTGTGTTAACTTCACCCGACCTTAAACTGGCTAACTCCAACCACTGTCGCCTTTCGAAAATCTCTTTTACCTCCCTTCCCAAATCCTTAAAATCCAAACCCCTCTCTACTGCAACTAAACACCGTCAAAATTTATTTTTTAAGGCTTTTCTAGCTGCTGCAGACGCGGTTCTTTCAAAACTAACAGCAAATTCTTCTTCTGTTAAAGGCCTAGTCTCTATAACCGGAATTTGGGTAGGGATATGCGGTTTATGTTTTTTACTGGCTTTTGATGATTCAGCCATTCTACGATAGTGACAAAATAACAAAACAACACAAATCAAACAAAACAACACAAAAAACACAAATGAGTAACAAAATAGTTGAAATAAAATTAAAATTGCATAAAAACGAAATTTAACAAAATAAATGACTACAATGTTACCTTATAATGCTTAAAAGGTTGAAAAGTTGGCCGGAAAAGTTGAATATCACCGGAGTGAAAGTTGAAGCTTTTCTTTGAAAATTTATTCAATTTAAACAAGAATTTGAAGAGAGGAGAGGAAAATGAGAAGAGTATAATGATTGGGGTAGTGTTAAGGCCATATTTATATGATTATTAAGGGTGTATTTCAATATTATTTTCCCACATTTGCGTAATTTACATGAGAATTAAGGGTTTAAGTGTAATTATTTAATAAAGATGATTTTAAGAGGGTTGTATGCAAAATTGATGATTTTAAGTGTTGATTTAATGGAATTATTATTATTTGGATTTTATTACATTTTTGCATTGTTTATTTATCATGTAGTTGTTGTTTTTCGAGTGCCGTAAGTGGATAAATAAAGCTCAAGTCGAATTATAAGAGATAGAGTTGGAATTGGCTTGAAGAAATTGGATAAAGATGATGAAATCCGACCCTCAGCATCTCAAACGAGCGTTCGTGCAGCGTCCATTCCAGACGGGCGTTTGATAAAGTGAACGAGCGTCCGGAATTGTGTTTTACATTCAGAGAGTTCAGACGGAGGATGAACGAGCGTTTACTCAGCGTCCAGGCATTCTGGACGGGCGTCCACAAGACCAGACGAGCGTCCGTTGCCGACTTAACCCTAACCGACTTAGAGCTCTATAAATAAAGCGGCAGCCCCAACCCTAATTCATATACCACATAATTGAGATCGAAAATTCACCAAAAAGCTGCGGCCAGAGAACCCTAATTTCATAGAGATGAACTTCTCCAACCCAACAATCATATCCAACATGATTGTTGGCTAGAAACCTTGCAGTGAGTCGACGGAGGAAGCCCATCATCAACACAACCAACTAGAGAGTTCGATGCTTTGTATTAGTGAGTTTAATTTATAGTTTTTCATCACTTTGGATGCTGTTTTGTATTGATCATGTTTCGTTGGAATTAACGATTTGATGAAACGATTTATCTATATCTATATGCTTGGATCTATGTATGAAAATATATTGGTTTAAGTTCTATTTCGTTCAAGTGATGCAATTATTCGTGTTTTAAGAGATTATGCATGATTAGTTGAGTGAGAGTTTGGAAACAACCTCGTGATTTCGTGTTGATTGTATGTTTAGTTTATTTGAAAAGATAAACGAAACCCTAGAATTTGATTGAAGATATTTAATTGGATTCGTGAATAAATCACCACTAAAACTACATCTTAGATCACCATCTAGTTGGGGGTTGTTGGTTGATGGGTGGATTCGTTGCCTCATTGTGTTTTCCTTTATTGTTTATTAATCGAATCATTAGTTTAATCTTTAGTTTAAGTTCTAGTTGATAAACCCTAGTTTCTTGCTTTTTCTCGCATATTTTCGCTCGAGCCAGTAGTTGGACGCCGTCCGCAACAGCGAGCGCACGCCGTCCGTTAGGTTTAGTTTTTAGGGACGCTCGTTCACCAAAGTGAACGCTCGTCTGGCTTTCTGTTTTCTTATTTTTCAGCTTGTTTTATTTCTGTTTTCTGTTTTTAATTCTTAGGTTTAGGTTTTAGTTAGTTTCAGCCTTAGTTTAGTAGTTTAGTGTGACATAATCGATATAGATTTATATTTGAATCCGATAAACATTCCATTCCCTTAGGACGACCCGTAAACATCCTATACTACGATCCTTATACTTGGGGTGTTTCGGTTTATAAATTTAAAACTAGTTTTTACCCAAAAAGTTTTTGGCGCCGTTGCCGGGGAATCGGTAACGGTTGTCGGATTCTTTTAGGTATAAATTATTATATCGGTTTTAATTTTTATTTTAACTTGTAGGTCTAAATTCTAGAATTACTCTTATTTTTGTTTTCGTTTTACCTTATTTTATTTTATTTGATTTTATTTTTCCTTCATTAATTTTCTTAGTTTTTGATAATTTAGATTTGTTCCTATAAGTTGGAGATTTATTTTCATAGGTTTCCTTTTAGTTTCCATAATTGTTTTTATCTCGTTTTTAAGTTTGTGATAACCTTAGTTTTTAGGTTTTCGTTTCTGAACGAGCGTTCAACAACTTGAACGCCCGTCCACCTTAATTCTGTCCTCTGAACGAACGTTCATTCAATTGAACGAGCGTTCGATTCTCGAACGAACGCCCACTAACACCGGACGCTTGATTCGATCTGTTCAATCATCTACTCTTTTCTTTCTTCTCTTTTCCTCTCTTTCCCTTTTCTCACTCTAAACCATCCAACCTTTTCTAAACCTGTTCTAATCAACCCTAAGGTTGATTTCTTCCTTTTCCTTTCTTCTGGTTTATGCAAACGAGAAGTAAGAAGGACTTCGATCTTTGATCCACGAGCACGAACGATCTATCCTTAGAAGAAGACTTCTCCCGATTTGGACAAAATGGCGGATCAAGATCCACCAATTCCAAATCCTGACCCCCAAGCTCGATTAAATTTACTCCTTCAACAGATGCAAGCTCTGCAAAGAACAACAGAATCGACAAGGCGGCATAAATCAACAACTTCAACAATTCCGCCAAAACCAAATTTTAATCAGTTGAACCAGGACCCCCTACACTCCATATCTTAATCAAGATTTTCTCGAGGACATAGAGACTATTCGTCCTCCCGACATGGGAGGAGCGAACTTTGATCTAAAGAACGGAGTAGTTGCTCTAGTTTGAGAATAGCTCTTTCCATGGCTTTGCTCAAGAAGACCACGACTTCTTGTCCACATTAAATACAAATCGTGAAGTGCCATTATCCTGGTGTTGATTACGAGATCGTAAAGTTAAAGCTATTTCCTTTTGCTTTGAAAGGTGAAGCAAGTCGGTGGTTTAAATCGTTAGCACATCATTCTCTCCATACATGGAATGATGTCAAAAGAGCCTTCGCTCTTAAGTGGGTTTCACCAGTGCAAGATTATGGAGATGAAACGGAAATAGCTACGTTTGAGCGAGATGGAGGATGAGACTGCTGGCAAGGCACTGGAGAGATTAAATCACATTGATGAGGAAGTGCCCCAATCACGGATATGAGCAGACATGAGTTGTTGGAACTATTTTACAGAGGAGTCTCTCAACCTAATAGAGACTATCTTGACTCCACACTCATGGATCCTTCTTAGGGGAGGTGATGAGATCGCCACAGAGTGGTGAGACAATAGCCAAGAACAATATGTGGTCGACTCCCAAGAAGACCAATATTGTTAAGAAAGAAGGCACTGCAAACAATCTCGATACACAAATCGTTGGTTGCTCAAATGGAATTGATAAGCAAGCGGTTGGCCAATCTTGAGATGCACGACCTTCCGATTCAAATTATCTTGAAACTCAGGCAGGGACCGAGATGACGGAGGAGGTAAACCTAATGGATAATCAAAACCAACCCTTCCGAAACTTCAACCAGAACCAGAACTACTCAGGATTTCAAAGACAAAACTTCAATCAAGCCAAGCTACCACCTGGCCCTTCAAATTCAAATTCTTTCAACTCGAACTATCAAAGGCCAGTTCAGAACTCCCAAAGGCCCCAAGGTGGCTGGAATCAAACTCAGAACAATAATCATACCACCTCATGTGTCCCTCAACACAAATTCGATGAGCTGGTAGACATGGTGAAGACTCTGTCTACTAGTGTTAAAGCCATTGAGAGACAAGTTGGTCAGATGGCAGACCAGCAAGCAAGCAGACCTCACGGTAAACTTCCGAGTTATACCGAGAGAAATCCGAAAGCTGATGTGAATGTTTGCACTGCCATTACACCTCAGTGGGAGTATGGGCAAGAAGAGGAGTTGAACGAAGTAACTCTGAGAAGTGGTAAGAAGGCTGGACCCGGCAAGATGTCGGGAAACGAGTAGCCCCTCCTGACGCCATGAGTTCAGGAGGGGGAAATCAGAAACCACATGCCGAAGAAAGCAATGAGGAGGAGCTTAGTGACAATTCTTCGGAAGATGAAAATAATTCGATGATGAGAAAGGAGGAAAGTCAGGGGCGTACTTCGACTAAGAAAAAGGAAGAAAAGTTTGTAAGATGGAAGGATAAGGAGGATGAGGCGATAAAGAATCAAGCTACGAAGAATGATAAAGCCCTTCCTTATCCACCAAAAAGGAAAGAGAAAGCCCTCACTAACGACAAGCAGTATGCTGGAGTGAGGAGGATACTTAGGGACACTAAAGTGAGTATGCCCTTAGCTGAGGTATTGTCTGAAATGCCTAAATGTACTAAGTATCTTAAAGAATTCGTGGAGCAAGAGAAAGCTTCAGGGGATGGTGAAGAAGTGTTTCGAGAAGATTGCGCAATGGTTTTCTGTAAAATTAACATTAAGCGAGGTGACCCTCGGCGGACCTTCAATCTCTCTGTGAGATCGAAGGCCATTTATTCGAAAATGTCTTATGCGACTCAGGGGCCTCCATCAATGTGATGCCATTAAATGTATGCAAGAAGCTCGGGTTAGATAAAAGGATGCGGGAACGCCCCATTTCTCTTCAGATGGTAGACAAATCTAGTCGTACTGCAGCCGGTTGTGTAGCTAATGTTCTCCTTCAAATTGAACATTTAGTCTTCCCTACCGACTGGGTTATTCTAGACTATCCACCGATAAGGAGATGCCTCTAATTCTAGGCCGAACCTTTTTAGACACTTCTAACGCTCTCATCGACACGCAGGATGAGATTACTCTTAGAGTCGGTGACACATCCGCTCACCTTCACACGAGGGACACATCACGAAAGAGCCGTAATTGATGAAATATCGTTTGTCGAAGCCATTTATGCGGACGGAGGAGATGCCTATTATGAAGATGCAATGGAGCTTACAGAGATAGGTGTTTTTGAAGTCATGGACATTGAGGATCCGGTGATCGCGGACCATCTTCTAATTCATTTCCAGCCATAGGCATTGACGAGTCATTTTCACTCGCTCATACTGAGCTGTCATTATTGAGTTGGAAGCATGGAGATGCCCAAGCAACAAACGATGATCTCAAAGAATTGAGTCGGGAAGACTTCATCCCTGGTGAAGAAGAAGCTCGATGGGTAGTTGGGACGAGGTAGAGTTTTGGAGAGAAGCTACTCATTGGGAAGTAGATGATTGGGAGGAGTTAGCAGAAGAGCTTAAAGACGAAGAGTTAAGAAAAATGATCGATCACAAGAAAAAGGAAGCAAGTGTTGACCGGAGGATTCCGATGGATGATTTGATCCATGCACTCTTTCAGGGGTTGAGCCTCGGGAAGATGAGGTGTTCTCACATCAACCACTTCAAGCTCATAGGAGAAAGGTGGCCCGTTAAAATCTAGTATTGAGCAACCACCTCATCGATTTAGAGCTCAAACCGCTTCCAAAACACCTTAAGTATATCTTTCTTAGGATGGAGATAAATTGCCTTTGATCATTTCTTGAAACTCGACCAAGAGCAAGAAGCACAACGGTGATAGAAGTGCTTAAGAAAAACATCCTCGCGTTCGGTTGGCAAGTGGGTGATATCCGAGGATCGGCCCGGACATATGCATGCATAAAATCCGAGCGGAGGAAGGAGCTAAAAGGTAAGACAACCTCGGTGAAGGCTGAATCCGCATATGCAAGAGGTTGTCAAGAAGGAGGTTATAAAGTGGCTTGACATGGGAATCATCTATGCAATCGCCGATAGTGAGTGGGTCACCCTACTCAAGTTGTGCCAAAGAAGGCGGAATCACGGTTGAAAAGAATGAAAAAGGGAGGAAGTTGCCTACGTCTCTCGTGACAAAGGCTCTGAGTCTGATCGACTATCGTAGATCCGAATGAAGTCACCGCAAAAGATCACTTCCCCTACCCTTCATTGACCAACTAATTGAAAGGCGAGTGGTCACAAGTATTATTGTTTTCTCGATGGATATTCGGTTACTTCCGGATAGCCATCGACCCCAATGACCAAGAAAAGACAACGTTTACGTGTCCATCTGGTACTTTTGCTTTTAGTAGAATGCCATTTGGTCTATGCAATGCACCGCGACTTTTCAACGGTGTATGTTGGCCATTTTGATGGACTTGTTGAGAAATGCATGGAGGTCTTCATGGATGACTTCTCGATCACGGCGATAGCTTTGATGAAATTTTAAAGAACCTAGATATGGTACTCCAGCGTTGTGTTGAGAAGAATCGGTGCTTAAGCGGGAAAAATGCCATTTTCTAGTAGACGAAGGAATCGTTTTGGGACATAAGGTGTCCAATCTTTGGTATTCAAGTTGATAAGGCTAAGGTTGAAGCCATTGAAAAGATGACGTACCCTAAGGCAAGGTGAAAGAGGTACGAGGTTTTCTAGGACATGTTGGCTTCTACCGGCGTTTCATTAGAGACTTTTCTACGATTGCCAAGCCTTTATCAAATCTCTTGAAAGAAGATGTAGATTTCTTGTTCGATCACGAAGTGCAAGGAAGCTTTCAATTGTTTGAAAGATAAGCTTATCAGTGCCCCCATTTTAGTAGCTTTTTGTTGGACCAAGCCTTTCGAGTTGATGTGCGATGCCTCTAATTACGCCGTAGGCGCAGTTTTAGGTCAAAGAGTTGATAAAAGGTTTAGGCCCATTTATTATGCGAGTCGTACCTTGAACCCGGCTCAATGCAATTATACCACAACTGAGAAGGAATTCTTAGCTGTTGTTTTTGCCATTGACAAGTTTAGAAGCTATCTTCTAGGGTCTCAAGTTGTTGTTTGGACCGATCATGCAGCTTTACGCTACCTTATGGATAAAGCAGATGCCAAACCAAGGTTACTTAGATGGATTTTAATTCTACAAGAGTTTGACCTTGTGATTAAAGATAAGAAAGGTAGTGAGAATATTGTGGCTGATCATTTATCTCGCTTAGTACATGAGGGTGCAGAAAATCACAATGAGATAGGCATTGATTTTCCAACTGAGCAATTGATGAAGCTTGAAACGGTTAGGCCGTGGTATGTCGACTACGCCAACTATTTAGTGAGTGGTCATTTAGAGGATATGACGTATCGGGAGAGAGAAAAAGTTCTTTTCGATCTCAAATATCTCGTATGGGAAGATCCTTATTTGTTGAGTCTCAAAGACGGGTTGCTTCGACGGTGTGTTCCCGAGCACGAGCAATGGGATATTCGGAACAATGCCACGCTGGTCTACCGGAGGTCACTATGGAACATCAAGACGGTTGCAAAGATCCTTCAAGCTGGATTCTCTTGGCCGACTCTGTTTAAAGATGCGAGAAGCCTTTTGTAAAGGTTGTGATAGGTGCCGAGAACCGGACGGCAGAGTAGTAGGATGGAAATGCCACTTAAGCCCATTCTTGAATGCGAAGTTTTTCGATGTATGGGGCATAGATTTTATGGGACCCTTTCCATCCTCATGTGGTAATAAGTATATCCTCGTCTGTGTGGATTATGTTTCAAAGTGGGTCGAGGCCATAGCTACGCAAACTAATGATCACAAGGTTGTAAAGAAATTCTTGCAAAAGAATATCTTTACTAGATTCGGCTGTCCGAGAGCACTCATTAGTGATGAAGGTACTCACTTTTGCAATGCGCCGCTTGACAAGATCCTTGAGAAGTATGGTGTCAAACATAAGATTGGTACACCATATCATCCCCAAACCAGTGGCCAAGTCGAAGTAAGCAGCAGAGCTTGAAAAGAATTTTAGAAGACCGTGAACAATAATCGATCTAATTGGAGTCTTAAAATTTGGATGACGCATTGTGGGCTTATCGTATCGCATTCAAGACCCGATGGGCACGTCACCCTTCCAAATGGTCTATGGCAAAGCTTGTCATTTACCCGTCGAACTTGAGCACAGAGCTTTACGGGCAATTAAATTCTTAAATTTTGATAGCCAACTCGTGGGGAGAAAAGGTTATTCTGATTGAACGAGCTCGATTTAATTCGGACTCCGTGCATACGAGAATGCTAAACTCAAAGCAAGGAAAGAACGAAGATACTCCATGACGCTAAGATCAAGGACCGAGAATTCAAAGTTGGTGACATGGCTTTACTCTATAATACTAGACTTCACTGCTTTTCGGTAAACTCAAGTCTAGATGGTCCGGTCCCTTTGAGATTCTCGAGGTTAATCCTAGTGGAGTAATTACTTTGAATGGGTATGGTACTCAAGCTTTTAAGGTGAATGGCCATCGACTTAAGAAATATTTTGGGCAACGAAGGAAAAGCCTGAGATTCTTTATTTCCAAAGCAGAGATGAGAGTCTGAGATGTCACGATTTGTGAGGAGATTCCATCTTATTTCTTTGAGTCAAATAGCGATGGCGTTCTATCTCCACCCGTGAGGTACCTTCTGCTGAAACTTCGATCATACCACTTTGTGTCTATGCCTATCATCCGCAAGAACAAGAAGAAGAGAGTCAGTGTCGTTTGGAGAGAAAAGTTTAATGATCTTATTGCGCACTTGACTTGTTGTTGTGGTGAAAATCATTTCCGTCCCAATACTTCTGATTCTGATACTGAGGTGGCGGTAGTCAAACTAAAGTGGCCCGATCCGGGTTGATCTTTTGAACTTTGTGTCAAGCTATTGACATTAAAAGAGCGCTCCTAGGAGGCAGCCTAGTTTTCTTTGTTTGCTTCTTTTCTTAGGTTGTTTTGTTTTATTAATAATACTTTAGTTGATGTTGTGTTGTTGGTTATTCCTCATAACGTTCATTGTCGGTGTTTTGTGTTATGTGTTGCTCATATACCCGTGTACCCGAGATTATATGGTATGTCGAGTGTTGCGAGATACTTTTGAGCGAGTTTTCGAGTTACTACTATCCAAGTGTTGTCTATTCGGATTTGCGGTATGTTCATGCTCGGCCTGACCTCCGCTAACTTTCATCCGACAACCACCGTTGAAACCAAACTAAGTTTTCTTTTTCTTTTATTCTCGCATATTACGAGGACATAATGTGATTTAAGTGTGAGGGGGTGCTTGGGTATGTTTTTATGCTATATCCTTTGAAATATGAGTGAATGTTAAATTTTCCACTAAATTTAAAATTTTTTGTGAATCTCGAGCATATAATTGGAACTAGATGCTTGCTAGTTGTAGTTTTCTAACGATGATAGTATGTGACTTAGTGAGATAATTATAGCATGTTTTACTTTTATGGAGATAGTTTCGTTTTCACTCACGAAAGCCTTTGATTTTGAAGCATGACTTTTGAATTATATCCTTTCATTATTTTTGATGATTTATCTTAGGAAGGTCGGTATAGTAACACCTTAGTTAGACCGTGTGCTGTGAATATCATAAAGTTTGAATGTGATAGGTGAGATGTAACTTATGACTTTGAAAAGTGAATAAATAAAGTGAGTGAGCAATTATTAATAAATACGTTTGTCGGAAGTGGTTTATGATTTGAGTGCGGTAGGGTATACCTCAGATGTCCTATACCACTATGATGACCAATAGCTCACACGACGATCGGCTTTATAGCTACCTTATGATTTGAGTAAGGTAGGTGTTATCCCGAAACATCCTATTCTACTATGATGGGTAAGAGCTTATTACGATATCGTCAAATTTGAAAATTTTGAAAATGATGAGTAAAAATAAAGTGAAGTCTTTGTTATCATGGATCTTATACTCAGTAGAACCGCATGATATCCTTGTAGGGATTATCCTACTGAGTGCGTGGGAAGGCTTAGTGTGAAGCTATTACTGTCTGTACCTAGGATAGTCATTGGAATTTCTGAGAGGATATTTCTTTGAAAGGCTTGCTAGATTGAGAACGGCTTGTCACACTTACACGAATCTATCTACGTGTTGGTATCATTTGCTATAGTTGTTGTATCTTTTGTTACGTGAGTTAGAGATCTATGTGGATTGCATGAAAGTTGAGCTATAGTTTTGATTGTTTTGTCCGAGGACGTACAAAAAGCTAAGTGTGGGGGTGTTGTTAAGGCCATATTTATATGATTATTAAGGGTGTATTTCAATATTATTTTCCCACATTTGCGTAATTTACATGAGAATTAAGGGTTTAAGTGTAATTATTTAATAAAGATGATTTTAAGAGGGTTGTATGCAAAATTGATGATTTTAAGTGTTGATTTAATGGAATTATTATTATTTGGATTTTATTACATTTTTGCATTGTTTATTTATCATGTAGTTGTTGTTTTTGAGTGCCGTAAGTGGATAAATAAAGCTCAAGTCGAATTATAAGAGATAGAGTTGGAATTGGCTTGAAGAAATTGGATAAAGATGATGAAATCCGACCTCAAAGATCTCAAGCAGCGTTAGATGCGGCGTCCATTCCAGGCGGGCGTTTGATAAAGTGAAGCAGCGTCGAATTGTGTTTTACATTCAGAGAGTTCAGACGGAGGATGACGGCGTTACTCAGCGTCCAGCATTACGGGCGGGCGTCCACAAGACCAGGCGGCGTCCGTTGCCGACTTAACCCTAACCGACTTAGAGCTCTATAAATAAAGCGGCAGCCCCAACCCTAATTCATATACCACATAATTGAGATCGAAAATTCACCAAAAGGCTGCGGCGAGAACCCTAATTTCATAGAGATGAACTTCTCCAACCCAACAATCATATCCAACATGATTGTTGGCTAGAAACCTGCAAGTGAGTCGACGGAGGAAGCCCATCATCAACACAACCAACTAGAGAGTTCGATGCTTTGTATTAGTGAGTTTAATTTATAGTTTTCATCACTTTGGATCTTTGTTTTGTATTGATCATGTTTCGTTGGAATTAACGATTTGATGAAACGATTTATCTATATCTATATGCTTGGATCTATGTATGAAAATATATTGGTTTAAGTTCTATTTCGTTCAAGTGATGCAATTATTCGTGTTTTAAGAGATTATGCATGATTAGTTGAGTGAGAGTTTGGAAACAACCTCGTGATTTCGTGTTGATTGTATGTTTAGTTTATTTGAAAAGATAAGCGAAACCTAGAATTTGATTGAAGATATTTAATTGGATTAGTGAATAAATCACCACTAAAAACTACATCTTAGATCACCATCTAGTTGGGGTTGTTGGTTGATGGGTGGATTCGTTGCCTCATTGTGTTTTCCTTTATTGTTTATTAATCGAATCATTAGTTTAATCTTTAGTTTAAGTTCTAGTTGATAAACCCTAGTTTCCTCTTTGTTTTTACGCATATTTTCATTCGATTCCAGTTGGGACGCTCGTCGCAATAGCGCAGCGCCCGTCCGTTAGGTTTAGTTTTTGGGCGCTCGTTCACCAAAGTGAGCGCTAAATGCTGGCTTTTATTTTCTTATTTTTCAGCTTGTTTTATTTCTGTTTTCTGTTTTTAATTCTTAGGTTTAGGTTTTAGTTAGTTTCAGCCTTAGTTTAGTAGTTTAGTGTGACATAATCGATATAGATTTATATTTGAATCCGATAAACATTCCATTCCCTTAGGACGACCCGTAAACATCCTATACTACGATCCTTATACTTGGGGTGTTTCGGTTTATAAATTTAAAACTAGTTTTTACCGAACAGGTAGTTTAATAGTAATGTTATGTGATAATTTGAATAAAAAATTCGAATGGGGAAGAGGGGAGGGGCGGCTGTTTGAAGAAAAATGTTAGAGGAAGAAGAAGGAAGACCCGTTCTATTTTTTTTTAGGTTTTTAGCTTCCGGATCGATCCGGGTCAGTCGGATCGATCCGACCACTTTTTTTTTTTTTTTTTTTTTTTTTAAACTTAATAAAAATTTTATAAAACTTTAATAATACTTCTACTAATTTTAAATAAAACCTTTTATAAAAAATTTATAAAACTTTTAAGTAATTTCATAAAGATCCTATTTATAAAATTTTCAAAAAGTTATATAAAATAATATAAAACTTATAAGGGTCCTAATTCCATTATTTCTAAATCTTCCAAATGATTCTAACATAACGTTCTATCAACCTAATCTTAAGAAATGAGGCGTTGAATTTTCCTTTGATCTCCATCGGGATTTTAGGATAACCACCTAATCGTTCCTCTTAACAACATTCAATCACTCATTACAGGATTTGGTTGTGCTTTCCTACATTTCCCTCATGCTCACTTTTTCCACAGATTCGCATCTCCTTAAAAACTTTGCCCTTCTCTTTATCGAACTTCTCGATTTTTCATTACATACTTCTCTAAATCTGATCTCTCTCAACAATTGCTTGTTTTCTCAAAAGCGAAGCTTCTATTTTAAACGCGACATCTTTATCCAGGCCTAATTTCAAAAGCAACATAAAAACTCCTATTCTATCTAAAAAAGACATCCAGTTCTTTTACGTCTATCCGGTAAAAGACGAGACTAATTTAAACATAAATAAAAAACACAGAAAAGTAGAGTAAAGATAGATAGCACCTGGTATTCGGCTGAATTTAGTTCCTCTACTTTTCAGTTTCTTGATTTCTCTGCTTTTTACTTTGTCGGAGGATCAGTTAGTAGCATTACTTCTTCTTTCTGTGTGATTCCTTCTCCTTCCACAAATAACTTTACTCTATGGCCATTGGCTATAAAAGTTGTATTTCCATCAGTTAGTTCAACAGCTCCAGATTTGTAAACCCTCGTTACTTTAAATGGACCTGTCCATCTTGATTTAAGCTTTCCTGGAAATAACTTTAAACGTGAATTGTACAAGAGCACTCGATCACCTACATGGAACTCACGACTATATATTCTCTTATCGTGAAAAGATTTCGTACGTTCCTTGTAGATTCGAGCGTTTTCATAAGAATCGAGACGAAATTCTTCTAGTTCTGTCAATTGAAGCAATCTATGATCACCGACAGCCTTAGGATCGAAATTTAGAAATTTAATAGCCCAGAAGGCTCGGTGTTCTAACTCAACTGGGAGATGACAAGACCTACCAAAAACTAACTTATAGGGAGAACAACCAATTGGTGTTTTAAAAGTTGTTCTATATGCCCATAATGCATCGTCTAATTTAACTGCCCAGTTTTTACGATTTGAATCCACTGTCTTTTCTACAATTCTTTTGATTTCTCTATTAGACACCTCTACACGACCCTTGGTTTGTGGATGATAGGCGTTCTAACTTTATGTGTTACACCATATTTTTCAACTATCTTGGTAAATGGTCTATTACAAAAGTGTGAACCTCTATCACTAATGATAGCCCCCTCGGAATGCCATAACGGGTAAATATATTCTTTTAAGGAATCGTATGACAACTTTGGTATCATTAGTGGGAAGAGCTTCACTTTCTACCCATTTGAAACATAATCTACCATTACTAGAATAAATCTTTTCCAAAAGATATAGGAATGGTCCCATGAAATCTATACC